>ML790096.1:0-14189 GCA_009831015.1 Picea engelmannii | reverse complement strand
AAAATATATATATATATATATATATATATATATATATATATATATATATATATATATATATATAATTTTATATAAAATTGACAAAATAAAAAAAGATAATGAATATATAGCTAATTACCATTGGACGATATTCATTCGATCCGCCATCAATGTGTCCATATTTCCTACAATGTTTTGTAGCTGTTGCTATTAAAATTCTTATGGGACGTCTGAGGAAACATTTTTTACAAGGGCAATAACATCTGCCATCACCCTTTTCACCCTCTTTACTTTTTTCCCCACCTCTAACAACATTCTGCGACATTCTTCTGCACAAAAATACCCTTTCGGAACCATCGTTGTTATAGCAAGATTGCCGCAACATCTTTAAATCGTCAAATATTTATAGTCCAATTTCAGGTCACGATCATCGCAATTGCGACGACCGTGACCTAAAAATATTTATTTTTTTAAACTATTTATTTGTCATTTTTAACGGTCAATTTTAACGTTAGGTTAGTTGTCACTCTTGCGACGAATGTTGACCATATTAATTTAAACAAACTAGATGCGTCGCTCTTGCGACAAAAAATGACCATATTAATTTAGTCAAAGTACATGCGTCGAGATAGCGATGAATACTGGGTGGATTTAGAAAAATTGAACTTTTTCTCTTGCATGTTGCGACAAAAGAATACTTTCGTCTTAAGTGGTCATCAATTTTTTTTCAATATGTAGTAGTGCAAAGTGTGCATTGATTTCAACTCATGGATTATTCTATTCATGTTCATGTTCACGATGTTCATGTAGGTTTCTCCCTTTATAAAACAATGCAAATCTATGTTCCATAAGAGTATCCTTGTAGCAGTATTTTTGTGTGTAATTAGTGCTTAGATGAATAAAGATATAAAGTTGTTTCTATTTATTGTTTATGAGATATAGATTTTGAGAATAGATGTCTTTAAATCATTTATATTAGATTTATTTCTTGCAATTTCATATATAACATAAAAGAGTGGAAATCGAAACCCTTTTAAATTCATACATTCATCAACATAAAATGCGGACACAATGAGATTCATAAATCTCTCTCTCTCTCTCTCTCTCNAATTATACATTTTTTACAAAATGGCACATCATGCCCAATACACAAAACGACAACAAGTGTCCTAACATAAAAACAATGTCATATGGTGGCCTAGATACAAAATGGTAGTCATTGGTCACTCATTGACCACTTCCACCCTCACCACCCTCAGAAGCATCGTATAAATTGATCTTTCTTCTATTTCTTGAAGAATCACATTGAGTGGTTTTGCACCTGGGTGTGGTTCGTCGCTTCAGAGATTACACAAAGAAAAAACATTGTTATAAGTTCTTTTCCACAATGAATTAAAAGACTTACAAAATGATACTTTGTAATTCAACATAAGACAACTCACCAAATATGTTACTGACAATCGTGAGGGTGTTTTCCTTCATGACCCTAATCTCTCAGCGATGCCACCCTCGGTCATTTACAAGGATCAAATCATGAAATTTAAACAATTATGCATAAAAAAAATTCCATTCATGATACATACAAAATGATCATCAACACATTATCTCACTGTGAATATCTTGGGAATAAATGGAGAGTTACTGGTAGGTGGAGTTCTCGACTGTAAAACCTTCTCCGAGGCAACATCTATTATGACAGCCTTGGTGGATGGAACATATGGAAATGGTGGTGGGGGTGTGTGGCATACGGGTGCATCCACTGTGGATGGATGCAATGGAAGAGGTGGTGTAGGTGGATGGCATGTGGGTGCAACCACTGAGGATGCATGGAATATGAAGGATGGTGCAGGTGGGCAGAGATGAACCCCCACATGATGTACAAGTAATGGAACAATGTTTGTTCTGGAAACAGGTAACCCAAAATCCATGGTTGGGTGTCCAAGGACTGGACTAGTACTGTAACTGGTGAAAATATCAGCAACCCGCATACATATTAATAATATTTTTATTAGTACCAAATAGTAAAATTCAACAACATAAATACAAGAGATTCGAGATTTAAACGAGATTTAAATCAACACATGATACATGTGAAGCATGTGACTTGTCCATCCTAGGTGGACATTGCTCGACACCTCTTGGTCCCACAACTTGTAGAAACACAAGAACATTATAAATTTGAGGATGCCATGAAATAAAGAAATCACTATAGTGAATTTATCAAATATGACACATACCTGTGTATGCAATACACCGAATCATCATGCTGCCTCTAATGTTGCATTAGTGGTGGAGACAACACTGATGCATCTATCAACATAGAGGGTTTTCTATATGGGAGTAGCAAATACAAAACATCATACAATAAAATATATAAATAAATACACATAATACTATATAAATATGTAACGATGAAGAACATAGCGATGGTTAAGATACTATCCTCCTTCATTAAGCTCTTGTTTCCACTAGCCTCCATAGTCCCATAACAAGTTTCCCTACAACTCAAGCATCTGTGAGGCTCACATGAATGAATTCTCTATCCATGTTCCCTCTCCTCTCTAAACTATACTCTAGGGGTTGAAGGTCCAACCCCTCTTTAATGTCACCAACATGCACCTCCTGCTGAGATAGTGCAACAAAACTACCATGCTACACCAGACTCCAAGTCAAGGCTGATAAAGCTACATGTTCCTGCTGTAATCTCTCTGCAATGAGAGGATGTTGGGAAGGGGGGTTAGGCGTTTTCTTGGGAGGAAAAGAACCTAGGATGGGATCACTCCTAACATTATATCACTATTGTGTGGACCCTCTACCCACCCCCTGGAAATCACCAATGTCAAAGTAGTTCACATGGTGACCCAAAATAAATTCTTCCCATAATTTCCTCAAAAATCATAAAGACACCTCCCTGTTATTGCAGGGAGGTTTATCAAATACCATGAACCACCTATCATCCAATTAGCATTAAAATGTAGGTGGATGCACCATTTCATACAAATGTGTTTCTTATTGACATGTGGTTGTTGTCTAGTTCGAGGATCAATAAAAAGAGACATCGGATCTTGTTTTGAAATACCCAAATCTCTAACTTGGTTTCTATCGAGTCCAATCCTATAAAACTCGAACATTATAGTCCTATATTCATAAATATTATTTAATTTCCCTTGGGAACTTGCAATGGACGATACAATGGCATCCATTGAAGTAGCCAAGGACACTCGTCTAGGGTCTCTTGTGCCCCTTAATTCATGGACAAGTGATCTCAAGGTGGCCAACACCTCATCAATTTGTGTTTATGTTTGGTGGCTATAATGGGTTGGGGTTTTCTACTTCTTAGTATGCTTGTGTGTGGTTTTCATTGTCTCCGGGTTCCATCTTAATAATATCTACTACAATTTAATAAGGCAATTTAATAAGTGCACTTATGACAAAGGTATTACATACAACAATTTCATTTGAGGAACCTAGAGGAAATAAAGATTAAAAACAATCCATGAGTGTAGAATATGATGCAATGACGAAGAACCAAACATGATATCTTGTGCCATGTTCTAAATGAATAAATGTTACAGGGTTCCAAATGGGTTTATAAGACAAAATTTAATTCAAATGGGGCCATAGAGAAATTCAAATAAAAAACGAATACTATTCAAATAATTATTTATATTGCTTGAAGTCTTAGTTGGAATATTCATCAAATACATGTTAAGAATACATTTTTCATTGGGAATATCCATGAATAAATATATATGTACTAATCCCTTGGTTTAGTAGATAGAAAACATCCTCACTTTTTTTACATGTTGAAGACAATCCAATTTTTCATGCTAACATAAAAAATTAAGCATACCTGGCTTGAGTTGGACATGGTGGCAAGATATTGTGCTTTGCTCCTCCTATTTACTTTATCAATCAAAGGAAAATGTGAAGCACAATGTGCAAATGGGCACAAATTTCACTTGCAGTCCCTCAAAAAAGGGCCCAATAGGAACTCATGCATGTTCCTAGGAATGCACACGTGTTCTTAAGAATGTACACACGTTCTTAAGAACACACACATGTTCCTACCAACGTGCCTATGTGGCACGTTGAGTGGAAGTTTGAGATTTTTCGAACCTCTAACATAAGGAATGTGTGCGTGTTCCTACTCACCCCCTTGCCACATTTTCATCCACCAAATTCATGCACTCACCCTGATATAAATGAAGAGATACAAGGTTTTTGAGGAAATTGTTCCCATACATAAATTTGGATTTAGATGTCGGCCTTAAATACTCAAGATTCATTATGAAATGGAAATGGCTATAACAAGCATGACTGGCATTGGTTTATTGGAAAAATTAAGAGGAAAATATACTTATGGTGTAACAGGTGGTTGTCTCGGGGTGGGAGATTGACTCTAGTTAAGTTTATATTGGAAACAATTCCTATGTACCGACACTCCTTAACACACATTCCCAAAGGGGTTCTTGAGAAGATAAGGAAAAATTGTTTTAATTTCCTCTAGAAAGGGAACTCATATGAGGGAGGTTATCGTATTGTTAAATGGAAAACCCTAACTCAGTGAAAGAGTGAGGGGGATTGGGGCCTCAAACATTTGGGAAAGGTCTTTGGAATCTTATCACTAGAGAAATTCTATGGAAAATATTAATTGTCTAGAAATACCTCATTCGAGGATCACTCTTGGAGTGAATTAGAAGTCATATAAAGATTACTAAAAATGTCTCTAATAACTGGAAAGCCATGGTTTCAACCTTTCCCATTATTGGTCAATTTATATCCTAGAAGGTTGGTAATGGAAGGCTTATTCGTATTGGAGTTGATGCCATATTAGGATGTGGGAATTGCATCTTTCTTCTAGAAGATATGATTCAACTTTTACATTATCAAGGTTTGTTTACCTTAAATCAAATAGTTGACCAAGATTCTAAAGATATGTGGCATCAAGGATGGTTGTTAGCTAGAATATTGGGCCTTCAAGGACATTTTTCAAATTTACGGTATTCATATTTGGAGGAGTTTAAAAAGGGCCATATTCATATTAAGGAGGAAGTGCATTGTTTGGGCTAGTCAATGAATAAGTTGGAGAGAACTATATAGCTAGACTGGGTTATATTTGTTTGCATTTTGATGAAAGGAAGGAGCCAAAGTGGCGGTGGCCTAAACTATAGAAAATAAGAGCTCCCAAAAATATATCATAAATATGTGGCTAGCTTTGAGTAGTAGAGTATTGACTTGGTAATTGCTTCAAAAGAGCTAGGTACATGTAGGTCTTAGTTGTTGTATTTTATGTAAAAATTGTGAAGAAATCATCTTACATTTGGCTATATTTTTCCCTTTTACTTGTCAAGTATGGTTGGATATTAACAAGACTTATGGTCTTGGAAATGTTTGGTCTAGGGACAATATAGAACATTGCTTACAGATCTGGTTCTAGAGGAAGTAGTTCAAGGATATCAAATCCATTCCAAAACTTGTACTTTGGGGAAAACGACTAGCTCGTAACACAATTTTTTTTGAAAATATAATCACGCCTTCATTTCATATTTTTTCTATATTTCAAGTTCTAAAACATTATTCTAAAAGTCAGATTACTTGATAGTTGGGAGTCTTTTAGGTTGATAAGTCATTACCCTAGGGTTTATTTGATGGGAACTCTCAAGGAAATTATCATAAAAAGAATCTGAGAGGACTTTTGTTTTTGGAGGAAAGACACTACTATAAGTTTAAGGCATGCATGAGCATTGGATCCAATAATTATGTTGAGCTTATGGCTCTTGAATCATTAATGATGTTCGCAAGTGAAAAAAGGGCTCAATAGGTTGCAAATTTATGGTGATTCAATGCTCATGAATAAGTGGATGAATGGGGATCAATAGATTCAAGATATTACTCTTTGGCATTTTCCCATACAATTAAAAGAGAATAATTCACAATTTGAACTCATCAAATGAGGACCAATAAATTCAATATATTACTCTTTGGCCTTTCACCATACAATTAAAAGAGAATAATTCACAATTTGAATTCATCAAATGCGGATCAATAGATTCAAGATATTACTCTTTGGCCTTTCTCCATACAATTGAAAGAGAATAATTCATAGTTTGAACTCATCACTTTATAATTTTGAGGGTATATAAATAGTGACGAAACTTGTTGGACTTGGGAAGTTACTAGTTAATCCCTTTTTGTTGTATTCTCCACATATAAGAATGTATTTTATACTCTCTCTTGAATAAAAAAAAATGTAGTATAATAAATTTATTAACATTTATTATATTAATATAAGTTAAATTTGTTTAATTATATTATTAAAAAATAATTTTAAATTTTATTTTAAAAAAGTTAATTTAATATTTTGTAAATATTTCGTATTAAGTAAAAGTAATGTTTAAATTCACTACAAAATACACATTATAACAGATTCACTTTGCACCAATCCACATAAAAAGCTTGTTTAAACTAATATAATGTAACATTGAAATCACAAAGTGCTTGGACATCAACCTTGAAAACTAGCTAAAAATCTAGGGGGACTTTTATTTATGGAGGAAAGGCACTACTATAAGTTTAAGGCATGTTTGGGCATTGGATTTAATAATTATGTTGATATTATGGCTCTTAGATCATTAATGATGTTGGCAAGTGAAAAAGGTCTCAATAGGTTGCAAAGTTATGGTGATTAAATCCTCATGATTAAGTGGATGAATGAGGATCAACATATTCAAGATATTACTCACTTTTACTGACATATATAGAGAACACAACATTGCAATTGAGATATTATCCAAACACGGTTCTACTATTGGAAGACGTTCTTGATGGAGTCTCAACTAAAACTAGATTTTATATTTGATATGAGAAGTACTTATTTGATTAGACAAATACTTAGATAATCACATAAAGCTTATTTATTTTTGGTACTTTTATAATTTTTCACGAATAATGTAACTATGACTAAATATTTGGATGTGATTAGTAATTTTTGAAGTGTAGGATAAAAAATGGATAGTATATAGATAGTGGAAAATTTGTTTAGCATTGGGAAGTTACTTGTTAATCCCTTTTTGTTGTATTATGTACTTCACAAAAAGAATGTCTTTTATACTCTCTTGAAAATAAAATACAATATTGTTAGCCCAGGAGTGGAAATAATTCATAACTCCATGGATGTGCTTTGCATTAGTATGATAGGTGCATATATACATAATTAAATGACTCATGGTCTTCCTCAATGGGTGACCGTTCCTATCACCTACGACTCTTCATATTTACATTACAGTTACAAGTAATACAACCATAAAGGATTATGTGTCCAACATTCCCCCCCTTAATCTAAAGGGGTGCGTGGGGGTTTCAGCATCATTCTGAATTTCTCAAAATTTTCTCTTCCAAGCGCTTTGGTGAAGATGTCCACAATTTGCTCATTTTTGGAACAATGTATCAAGTGAATAGTATTGACCTCTACATGGCATCGAATCAGGTGATACTTTGTGTTGATGTGCTTGGTTCGATCATGGAATATGGTATTCTTGGCCAACTTTATTGAAAAAGTATTGTCAACTAAAAGAGAAGTAGAATTAACCTATTTCTCCTGCAAATATTCAAGTATTTTCCTAAGCCAAACAATATCCTTTGTCGCTTTTGCAACTGCCACATATTTTGCTTATGTTGTGGAATTTTCTAGAACTGATTGTTTGCATGATCTCTAGGAGACAATTTCTAATCCAAGACTCATGAGATAGCCTGAAGTTGATACTCCATTTTCCTTATCTACGTCAAAGTTTGAGTCAGAATATCCGATCAGATTGAAGTCATCCACCTTAGAGTACCTGAGTACAAAATCTTGAGTTCCTTTCAAGTATTTCAAAACTCTTTTTGCAATAGACCAATGTCCTTCACAAGTCTTTTGCATGAACCTAGAAAAAATCCCAAAAACAAATGAAATGTTTGATCCAGTGGTAGTAAGATAGATAAAACTTCCCACAAGTTGTCTATACTTGGTTGTATCCTCAACTTCATTCCCTTATTTTGATGTGAGTTTCAAATTATGTTCCATTGGAGTAGAAACGAGATTGCACTCAACCATGCCAAACTTGTTCAACAATTCTCCAATTGACTTTTTCTGGGAGATGAATATGTACTTTGGATTTTGTATCACTTCAATGCCCAAATAGTAGTGAGGATATCCAAAATCTGTCATCTCAAAGCATTTCTTCAACTCTTTCTTTATGGATTCAATATAGTTCTCATTTTTCCCTATTATGAACAAATCATCTACATATACTACGAGATATACAACAATTTTTCCAACTTTCTTGACAAACAAAGTTGCATCATCAAAATTGAAATGCTTGAAATTTAATTTCAGAAGATGCTCGGTTAACTTTTCATACCATGCTTGCGATGCTTGTTTCAAGCTATATAAGGATTTTATGAGATTGCATAACTTATGTTATTTTACCTTCACAACAAATCCTTCTGGTTGAGACATGAATGCATTCTCTTTCAAGTCTCCATTCAAGAAAGAAGTCTTCACATCCATTTGTTGAATTTTCCATCTATTTTGTGCTGCCATGGAAAATAGAGTGTGGATTGTAGCCCATTTTGTTGTGGGGGAAAATGTCTCCTCATAATCAACACCTTCTTTCTGTGCAAATCCTTTTTCCACAAGCCTTGTTTTATGCTTGTCAAGTGAACCATATGATCTATACTTGTTCTTGAATACCCACTTGCAGCCAATCAATTTGGTTCCATATGGAGGGTCCACCAACTTCCATGTCCCATTCTTGATAAGATAATCATATTCCTTCTGCATGGATTCTTTCCATTCATCATGAGAAGTCGCTTCTTTAAAGGAAGTTGGTTCATGGTTAGTAGATAAATTCAACTCACAATCATATGAAACACCCATGTCATCTACATCACCTGAGTTTGAATTATCTACATTACCTCCATCTTGTTTTGAGAACATTCTAGTTCTTGTCTTTCCAACCTCATTGGGATGAACACTTTCAAGTGTTTTAGTGAGCCATTTTGGTCGACCTTTCTAAGGTGGTCCAGGTTGCTCGACTGATTGAGATGGCATTGAGTTCTCATGAAGCCTAAGATTTCCAATCTTCTTGATTACATCATCCAATTGAAATTCAGGTTCTGATGAAGTGGTAGGAACTTCTTCATGTGGGGGAGATGGTGCTACAAAAGGAGATTCCAGAGATTGACCCAATATATGTATCCCCTCTTTAGGATGTGGAATATCATCATCAAATTTATGATATGTCTTTACACAAGTGAATCTGTCCAGATGATCAAGCTGTCTCTCAACAATTTCATCTGTCTTGGTGGATTCAAGAAATATCACATCTATGTAAAGGATGAACTTATTGTTTGTCTCATCATAAAGAAAGTACCGCTTGGTGGTATTTGAGTACCCCAAGAATATGCACTTCCAACTCCTTGCATCAAGCTTGCTTATTTTATCCTTAGGAATAAAATTATAGCAGGTGGAACCAAACACCCTAAGATGCCTCACCGAAAGAATGTGGTTATACCACATTTCATAAGGAGTCCTTTTTTTAATAGCATGAGATGGACACTTGTTTTTGACATAAACTAAACATAGAATTGCATCAGCCCAAAACATCAATTTAACATTCTTGAAAAACATCATGGAACAAACCATATTTAGGAGAGTCTTGTTCATTTGTTCAACTACACTGTTTTTTTTAGGATTATATGGAATTGTTGTTTGATGTTTGATCCCATGTTGGAGAAGGTAAATTTCAAATCCACTAGATGTATATTCTCTTCCATTGTTAGTGTGAAGAGAGCCAATACAAGACTGAGCTTCATTTTAAATCCACATGAAAATTTTTAAATGTTTCAAAAGCTTTAGATTTATCTTTCAACAAGTATACCCAACACATCTTGGTGTAATCATCAATAAAGGACATTGTATGTTTATTTCCATTTGCATAAGGAACAAGCATAGGGGTTCACAAGTCATAATGAATCATATCAATCTTTCTACATGCTCTAGAAGTAGAATCATGG
Source organism: Picea engelmannii (assembly GCA_009831015.1). Lineage (NCBI taxonomy): Eukaryota > Viridiplantae > Streptophyta > Pinopsida > Pinales > Pinaceae > Picea > Picea engelmannii. Next base: position 4,151 of record ML790096.1, on the reverse strand, counting down.
AAAGATTGTTTTCTATGCTTTTCAAGGATATGAGCATCACATTGTTTCATTTTTATAGGAATGGTAGGTAGACCAGAAACAAAATTCTTTTTCAATAAATGAAGATTGTCATAATTGATATGACCAAATCTAGCATTCCACAAAAGACTAGATGACATTATACCTTCACCATGATCAGAGAGGTATGAAACATTGTGTATATGCGAAAATGTCCCATTCAGCTTCAACAATCTTCCATCTTCCATTCCAGTCATAACAAGCATGTTATCAAAATCCTTTCATACTTCAACTTTTCCATCAATCATGTGAACAAAGTGGCCTTTCTGTCTGATGTGCACAAGGGACAACAAGCTCCTTTTCAACTCAAGAATTGTGCAGAAGAAAATCTAGGAGTCCAGGAAAATGAATCAAGATGGTTCCCATTCCTAAGGGTTTGAGGCTGGACTTGTCTGCAAAATACACTATGCCACCTACATTGTCATTGAAGTATTCAAAAAAATATATTTGGAATGTCATATGTGTTGATTTTTCATAATCTAGGTTAAGCATGAAGTTCATTCCATTTTTAGCATTTCACTTAACCATAAACAATAATGTTGCAACAACCAAGATCACAAGAAGAAACACCATGCACAAGAACACAAGAAGTATCCTAGGAAACCCTTCTCAACAAGGGAAGAAAACCCAGCCAAATCCTTTGCTAAAATATTCAAGAGAAATACCTTCACCTCCAAGAAAGACCTAGCACACAAGAGGGTGCTTAAACCCTAGAACTCTAGCACCCAAGAGAGGTGTGCACCTTTTGCCAAAGAAGTGTACTTGCTGAAATTTCCAAACTCACAAGTATGATATGATTCCACAATGGAGAATCCTTCCTTAATTATATTAGACTAGTCCAATCAACAAAGGCGTCTATTGGCTCAACATGGCCGACCTCTCTAAGTCACTATATAATTTATTGTTATTATTATTTATTATTATTATTATGATAATTAATATTAATATTAATATTAATATTAATTATATTTTACATTTATTATTAAACATATTAAGGTGGGGCCGACCTATACCCTTTACATAACAATTAGGGTTACATGTAGGTCTGACTCTTGAACAATATATAGCAAAGGATATGATACACCCACTAGTGCTCATCCACTAGGGGCACATCCATAGGGATGTCATAGCTCTGATTCACTGCATTACACAGAAGAACCAGGTCTTCACATGTTCACCTGTGCTCGTCCACAAGCACGTCCACTCTACAGATCTGCTTTCCCACTGCCACCGACAGAAGAATCATCTGGAGTCTTCTCGTCAACTCTGCTGCTCAGAGGAGGCTATCACATCATCTTCATTTCTGTTCACATGACGATGTGCCCAGCACTTTTGGGATTTCACACATTCACCTTGTGCTCAACCATAAGCACGTTCTAACTCAACAGATCTTTTTTCCACTGGATAATCATCTGGAGGTCTTCTCACTCTCTTAATGGAGGAGGTCATCTATACGTTCCTAACTCTGTCTCAGGCAGGAACCACGTACCCTTCTTAGGGGATTTATCTTAGGTTTGTAAGCTGAGAGAAAGACTTCCATAGTTTCTATGTTCCACATCTCACAGGTTTGTAAGCTGGAGGATGTCTCCCATAACTGCATTCATCAACACTCCCTCTCATCTAGGGAGGCATTCTTTATCATTCCATGTCTCACATGGATGAATTTTGAATTTTTTCTTGGCTGGAGTTATCGACACTCCCTCTCAACTAGGGAGTCATTCTTCACGAAGTTAATTTGGTGAAGATATCTGCAATCTGCTCATGTGTAGGAAGATACTGCATGTGTACGATTTTCCTCTGCATCATATCTCTGAAATAAGGATGTTTCGTCTCATTGTATTTCGATTCATCAGGAAACATTGGGTTCTCAAGGAGATTTTACTCATAACTTTTGGTCATCATCATAGGATCCATCTCATGGTCAAGTAAATCTGTCAGAAACTTGTGAAGTCGCATTTCTTCACATACTTGATGCTTATATACTCTGGCTCTGTGGTACTCAAGGCCACATAGTTTTGTTTTTCTTCTGTATCAGGAAACCATGTCAAACTTCACGGTAGAACATTAACTGGATGTGTTCTTTCGGTCCACTGTACTTTCTGCTCAATCTGAATCGGTCTATCCTGCATACTCAGTTTCACACTGGAGGCATACCTCGGGCCATATCCAACTGTGCCTTGTATATATCTCAATACATGTTTTGTTGTTGTCTTAGTGAGTCTGTCTTGGTTGATTCATAAAATGACTAGGCACATTCACTACATGGTATGAATCCATTCTGGTGTTAACCAGATACATTAGTGATCCAATCAGTTGTGGATCAGTCTCATCTGAATCATCATCAATCTTCTTCTTTAAGTCCATCACGGTGGATTTTTCATTCTGTCATACTGAACTTCTTTAATATTTTCACTGTATATTTTCCTTGACTTGGGAAAATATTATCAGTCCTCTGTCATACTTCTTGTCCCAAGAAGTAGTGCATCATACTCAGATTCTTCATCTCGATTTTAGAAGTCAAGGATTACTTGTATCCAACAACAACGCTTTCTGAATAAGTCATCAGGATCAGGTTCTCGTCACCAACACTGTATAGGTTTGGATCAACAATACTCTTGCTGAAACTCATCAAGAATCTATCTATCTGCTATAGTTTCCAACTCATGGATGGTAGTACAGATGGAAGAGTATCGGGTTCACTGGGTCAAGTGTCTCATCATAGACAATTCCCTCTGTTTACGAGAAACCTCTGGCTATAGATCTCATTTTGTATTTCTCGATACTTCCATCAGCTGCATGCTTTATCTTATAGATCTACTTGGAAGTTACCACAAACTTCCCTTTCTGGTCCTTGAATAATATCTTATGCATCATTCTATAAGATATACTGGTATTCTTCTGTTATGGCATCTTTCTATACCAGTTCTCTTGTTGCTTCTCTAAGACAAGGAGTCTCAGCATCAATGAAGTGGATCATGACTGAAGGATAGCTCAAAAATATATTTTTCTCTCTCGGAATGTGCCTTAAGAGGCTTGTATGTTTCTCCGCCTCTTGCAGAGTGAGTCTAGGTAGGCATTTTATGCCTTACTACAATATCTCTAAACATATCAACTGGAGATCCTGGATAACCTGGAGTAATTTTTGTCTCCCTCTGAATTGCTGAAGGGGGAGAAGGTATTGTCTCACTGTCAATCTCCATATGAGATTCTCTGGTTCTTTGAAAAACTATCTCTTCTTCAAGGACAACGTCTCTGCTTGTCTCAATATGTCTCTTACTAGAGATGTCTTTGAATATTCATTGTATCCTTTCTTCCTAAAGGATCTAGCTTGGACTTCTTCTCTTTGGGTACATGAATGTATATGGTCATGTACATAGTCTGCTTCATATCTCATCTAATATGTTGCCTTCTACAACCTTCACTATGGCTTCCTCAAGGTTATCACCTATGACCTGAACAAGGTCAACAAAACAACAAGCAAGAATAATACTCTTTTGATAATAGTAGATAAAACAAAAACACGAATGATCATCACAGTAGCTCCATTAGAGCTATCACTTGTGACCTGTCTGAAGCAAAGATCAAAAGTAAGAAATACAATATGAAATGAGGTCAACACTCTTCTAGTGTTGTGATCAACCATTCCTCCATGGTAACCTAGGATCAACACAATAAGTTTCTCCTAGAGGAGATGTTAGTTGTATCTATTACTTTAAGCATTTATCTCAATATGCTCACATGCTACCAAGTATAATAATTTACAAAGACTGCTACCTCAACTATAGTGTTTACTTGTAAAGGGGTAGTAATCAACTTTGGCATGTGTAATTTTGAATCTTATCAGCTTAATTAATCAAACCTGTAACCTGGAGTCTTGTCCTCAAGAATGAGTGTGTTTGCTTTTCTTCCAAGTCATCTTCAATCAAGATGACAAGTGCTTTCTTCAACCTATCTTTTGTACTAGGACAATATGCTATCTTGACAGAAGGTTGGGTTAGAGAATAAACTCTATGATCTCAACTTTAATCCATCTAATACATTGACTTTAATTTTGACCAAAGGTTAGTATGATGGTCATAGCTTCAACATGCAAC
>ML790095.1:267246-287743 GCA_009831015.1 Picea engelmannii | reverse complement strand
TCTGCTGTAATATTCTTCTTGTAGGCTGTTAGGATGGCCATCTTAGAAAATTGATCAACCACCAAAAAAACAAAGTAATTTCCCTACTTAGTTGAAGGAAGACTCGACATGTAGTCCATTGAGATGGATTTTCATGCCCTGTCAAGAGTAGAAAGAGGGGTGTACAAGCCTTGCTTCTTAGTGTTTAGTTTGTCAATGGCACAGACAGTGCAGGACCTAATATATTTGCTGACATCCCGACATCATTTTGGCCAATATAAATTCTTCTGTAGTATTTCCACAATCTTTTCCATGCCAAAATGTCCTGCCATCCACCTATAGTGAGCTTACCAAATTAGCTTTGCACTCTCAGTTGAAGGAACACAGAGGTGGCCCAGATGGCATAACAGTTCGTCCTAAAGGTGAAAGTCAGTGAAATTCATGCCTGTGCTCAACATCTGATAAGTAGTAGTAAAGTCAGGATTTCTCTTATAGAGTTGTTTCCATTCAGATGCCTCATGGCCACAGGAGTGGAGTACTGTGGTTAATGTTGCAACTGAAGTTCGACTGAGGAATTCAATGACACGATTGGTGCTCCCTATCTTATATTTGATGTTGATATGGAACTGTTGCAAGTATGTGGACTACTTTTGATGGCATTCATTCTGCAAATTTCCTTTTGTTTGCATGAACCGCAAAGGATTGTGATCAGTGTGGATGATTTTCTCCTTCCCGAGAATGTAGTGCTTCCATTGTCGACAAGCTTGTACAATGAAATACATTTATTTATTTATCATAGGTGGGGTACTTACGAATGACATTCGATAGTGTCTCACTACAATATGCCAATGGGTGACCTTGTTGAGTGAGAACTATGCCCACGACATAGTCTAAGGCATCGGTCTCAATCTCAAAAGGTTTCTACAAATCAGGTAAGGAGAGTACTAGAGATGAGCACAAACAATTTTTTAGATTATCGAACACTTGTTGTTGTGAATTACCCCACACACAATTTTCCTTTCCACCACCCTTGGTCACTTGGTTGAGGGTCCATGCAATATCATGGGAGAATCCCAACATGAACCTGCGATAGAAGTTGACAAGTCATAAGAAAATTTGAAGCTCGGTTAGTGTGGTCGAGGTTGGATGGTCATGAATGATTTGGATATTGGTTGGATCCACATGCACACCATGATCATCAACAATGTAGCCTAGGTATTGGACACTATTCATGCCGAAGGAACAATTTTGCAAGTTAGCATATAGCTTGTGTTGTTGCAGAGTGTGAAGTACTTGTTGAATGTGATGAAAGTGTTCTGCCAAATTCTTGTTGAAGACAAGGATATCATCTAGATATACCACCACAAAATAATTGGTGAAAGACCGCAATATATCATCCATCAATCTCATGAAAGTTGTTGGATCATTTGTCAAACCAAAGGGCATGACTAGCCATTCAAAAAGACCTTCTTTGGAATTGAAAGTAATCTTTCATACATAAATATGTTTTATTAGGACTTGGTGGTGGCCAGTCTTTAGGTCAATCTTACTGAAAAAATTGGCTCCCTTGAGCTAGTCAAGAAGGTCGTCAATTCAAGAAATTCGGTGTCGATTCCTGACTGTGATTTTGTTTAGGGCCCTATAATTAATGTAGAGTCTCCAAGTCCCATATTTATTCTACATGAGTACAATTGGGCTCTCGTATGGTGAGGTGTTGGGTCAGATGTGCCCCTTTTGAAGCAACTCTTGGATCTGTTTCTTTATTTCCTCATTTTCCATCAGAGAGTGGAAATAGACTGGCCCATTGGGTAGAGGTGCATTGAGGGTTAGATCTATTGAATGCTTGACCTAATAGTTCAGTGGTATCCCGATGGGTGAGGTGAAAATGTCTTTGTATTCTTCCATGATATTTTCCACCTACTTGTGCTACATGGATAGGCCCTATGCAAAGGCCATGGATGTGGCTGGGACCTTCTATTCAATTTGAGAGAAATTCATGAAGAAGACAAATTTCTCGGTCTTGGAAATGACCTTCCTACATTTCTTAGCAGAGATCAAAGAAATGGCAGTAGAGGAAGCTACCTCTATTATCTTTTACAATTGTCTACCCAAAGTAATAATAACATTGCTAGGTCTAGACTCATATGCAACATGTTGTTTCCACAAGTATGGTTGGCCTAAAAGAACATCACAAACTTCAAGGGGGGGGAGGGGGGCGAGGCGATATCACACAATACATCATCCTTGAGGGGATTGATGTCATTGGGTAGATGACATTGTTGGCTGACACGAAGATCTCTTCCTTGACGGAGCCACCCGATGGTGTAGGGATGAAGGTGTGGTGTCGTCGGTAGGTTCAATCATTTGACGACCTTTGTTGAGATCAGGTTCTTTTGACTTCCACTATCGACAATGAGATGTGGTGAAGCACCCTTTACCCACATATGTGAGTGAAAATGAAATTCACCTTTCTCCAGTTCTTCTGGTTCACTTAGCTGGACCTTGGTGATAGCGACAGTGGAACTGGGACCTGTATCAATAATTTGCTTCCCCTTTTCTGGATCTGATTTAGAGTCGGAACCTGCCTCTAACTCTGAGGATTTCATCTTGGCCACCAACGACTGCTTCGAGTGACATTCATCGATGTTATGTTAGGGGATTTTGTGGAATCCACTCCACTTCCTAGTGTCTTTCTTCATCTTCTCATTATCCTTCTTTGTTTGCGGCTTGGATTGGCTTTCCTGAGGGGTTCCATCCTTTCTCTACCCTTTTTTCTATGGGTTGGGGCTGCTTTTTTCCTGCTTCTACTGTGAAGAATTTGTAGATCAAAACTCCCACTTCTTCTATTTAAATTTATGCTTGACTCTGATAGCATATCAATACGCCGTGCCTAGTGATGAGATGTCTAGAAAATCCATTTTTGTTTGGATGTATCTATGCATATAGCCGATACTTAAGCACCAAATGTTGTTCAGATTCTTTGATACCTAGCTTGGTGCGCAAGGTATGGAAGATATTTGTGAAATCTCGTACTATATGATCCCTTTCCTACCATAGTGTGGTTCATTTCGTATATTGGTCATCATAGCTTCCAACATGGTAGTATTGTTTTTTAATAACATCCCTGAAAGAATCCCAAGTGGGGGCAACTGAAAATATTGCAGATTCCTCAGTGGCCTTTTTCTCACTCCAAGTCTCCCACCAATCCTTGATATGGGGGAGAACCTTAAGGAACACAAAGGTAATGTTTTCTCTATTGGAAAAATTATGGACTGAAAATACACTTCTAGTAGATTCAACCATTTATCTACAACATCCACATATATTTGGGCTTCAAATAAGTGGATATCAAAATTGACTTGTGCCTTGGAGGGGGTGGTGCCTCCAAAGTGGCCACTTGGTGAAGATGTGTTGCCTGTTGGTAGTTGTTGAAGGATCTGTGCAAAGTTATCCATCATCTCGTTCGTTTTTCGCGCGAGGGATTCCTCGAGAAAAATTTTAGAAGGATCTCCTGCTCCATCGTCTCTCTTGTATTCCGCCATGGCAGGTTGTCATGATCGGTGGGGATGGTCTTGCAAGGGCTCAACTACTTGGAGTCCTAACTCTTTGTACCCTGACATTATTGGGGATATGCACAAATAAACAAATAAAGATGATCTACCACTCTGATACCAATGATCCAGATTTACAAATGGAACAAAATGAAATAAATATGTATAGTAAAGAAACATACAAAGATACAATAAAACTTGACTTCTATTAATAAAGAGAACCTACTGAAACTGTAAAAATGCAGATTGAAATGAGCTTACTCGAATGATGGTAGCTTGTCTCTGAGAAGAGATGTGGCGACTACACTCATTTGCAAGAAGATGAGTACAATGAGGCTCCAAAGGCCTTTTTAACGTAAAATGTAAATGGAAGAAACCTAAACATCCAAAACCCTAACCCCTAGAGATGAAACACCAAAATGTTTGTGGGCCTTGATGGGGATAGTTGATACATCAACTTCCTAAGGGCATAACTTTTGCATACGATTTTCATTTGGGATGCTTGATACACCATTGGAAAGGTGTAACCGAGTACATATTATGTTTGTCCTAACATCTACCTTCAGTTACATGATAGGTGTTGTCGGGCCCAAAAAATGTCGTTTAAGACCTCAAAACGACCACGGAAGTTTAGGACCCAAAAAACTATAAAACAAGTACCAAAATAAAAACTATTCTTTGAACTAGTGGAATAGGTGGGTAGTTGTCGATATCCACCTAGATCAATAATATCTGATCCCATTTTTCCATGTCCCTAAAATTCTCTTGTTACTATGTTTGCTTTTTTATTCACCTCAAGTGTTCATTATTTTGTTCAAACAAAAAGAAATAAAGAAATGACAGGTCACAGATTTGACTTTTATGACTTGAGTGACCAAAGATAATAAAATAAAATATAATACCACCTCCAAGGTCATTCAACCATTGGATAACAAGGTCGGTTAAACTTGCAAAATTCCAAATCGTTTAATGGTTATGACTTGTATAATTCAACCGTGTAGCAAGGTCAATTTAAATTCCTAATTATTTAAATGGTTGTAACTTGTATCATATATTTTCCTTATTGCTCATTTTATCAAATGATTTTTCCCTTACTTATATATATAAAAGTATATTCCAAAAATAACAATTTATTTTGGTTATATGTTAAACTTATACTATCATATTGGTTATATTTACTCTATTCATATATGATAACTATGTTGTCTTTGTTTATTGTTGCACTTGCCTTTCTTATTGTGTGATAATTGCACATGTGGAAATATGTTATGAATATTATAACTGATTTTGTTTTATGTTATTGTTGTAATTTTTATTTTAATAAATAAATATAAATGTATTTGTTTTTTTATTTTTTTATAATTTTTTATTTATTTAAAATAATGTGAAGAGATATTAGTTATTTTAATTTAAAATTTAGATAAAATCATTTTGAATTGATAAAACTAAAATTGTGTATATTAAATGTTAATATTATAAATTTAGTTGTAATAAAGGTATTTTAAGGTGTTGAATCCATTTTTATATTAAAAACATTGACAATGACAAATTAAATCAATTCAAATTTCTAAAATTTTGGATCTTCTTTCACTGTTGGGTTGGTGGTTAATTTTTTTTACTTTTATTTTTAAATTTAAAAATAAATGTAAATGATTCATTAATCATTTAAAAGATAGTTTATTCAACCTTGTATCTATTATTATCAGGGTAACCATAAAAGTATGATTTGTATTCCAACAGTTTCTATGCCATTAAAGTTGACCTCACCAATCTTATAACTACTACCACTGGTTAATTCCTCGAACCTTATGCTTACTACTGGTTAGTTCCTCAAACCTCGTTCCTACTATTGTTGTCAATTCTTCCAATTTAATATTTGTCATATGATCCAGCCTTATCTCTAAGTTTTGTTGGAGTGAAAAAGCCCGAGGTACTACTTTGATCTTGACTCAGGCTCTCTAATATCTCAATGCACCCTTCATCACCATAATCCTAAGAAGTGCCATAACGTAATGGGCTTCATAATGGGTTTTAAGTGACAGTGGATTCTAAGTTACAGAGGATTAGGGTATTTTCTAACTGTTTTAAGAAATGTTTGTTTTTTTTAAAATCTAATTACATAAATTTAAATTTGTATTAAATTATTATTTTTTGTTATATAAAATTTATTATTGATTTAAAAATAGATTAGTATGTTGAAAAAACACGGAGATATTCAAATTACATAGAAATAATTACTCAAATCTAATCATTTTTGATAAATTTAATCATTTCTGATAAAGTTGAGACAAATTTATAGAACGTTTAAACTACACACTTAGAAGTTTTCCAATAAAATAACCGTTTTGTGATTTTATATGTAGTGATTGTTGATCAGGACATTTCTGGTGCTTTGTAAACATTTGCAGGTACGTTAACAGCAGAAACGATCAGCAGCTAATGAGTAGGGATGCAACAAAAGGTTGCTACCCCACTTACTCCGTCAATAATACTCCGTCTGGCCTCCCGATTATTCCGTGTGGTCTCATAGCTTGGAGTTTGTTCAATGATACTTACAACTTCTCCAGAGGGGACACATCGCTGACAGTGAACAAGAAAGATATTTCGTGGAAAAGTGATCGTGAACATAGATTTGGAAAAGATGTTTTTCCCCAGAATTTTCAGAATGGTACTCTGATTGGCGGTGCTAGTCTCGATCCATCAATCCCTGTAAGTGGTATCCTTGCTTAGGTTATTTACAAAGTACGCTGGTTGACTGATTGTGTTTAAGGAGTTTGTAAATATCAGGCTATATTTATCTTATTGTTTATAGCATTGCAAACAATAGCATCCAATTCCACCAGTCTGGAAACTTTTGCCTTTTGATGCTTGGTGCATTGCTGTAGGTTATTTTAATCTTATGTATGTTGGGCAGTGGAAGCAAAACAGAGCACATAAATCAAATCATAAATGAGTTAGATTAAATAAGTATTAAATCAAGAATAACAAACATATATTTGATATAGTGATTTATGTGGAAATTTAAATAGAGAAAAAATCACGGCATTACAGTAGCCAACCCAAGTATACAACCATCTTCTCCTCGTACAATGTACTAGCTTGCACTAGCATTGTACATTGCACTCACACTGTCCTCTACCTCTATGGGTATGCTGGTATATATAACATTTACCACTCAGTTACACTCAGTTACACAGACTGATCATAAGTAGATCACATAGTTACACTAACAGTTCATAAGTAGATTGCATGCATGAGCATGTGTATCTGCATGTGACGACATGGAAAAGTTCGTTTAGCATGTTTCCAACACTGTATTTTCTCTATTTTCTCTTGTCTTGGTAATAGAATGAAGCATAGAATCAATGATTACCATTGTTGGATGAGCATGGCAGTTTTGTTTACTGTTTTGTTGGATGAGCATGGCAGTTAAGTGGGCAAGAAGATCTTCTTGTGTGGATGCGACCAGCAGCCTTTCCAATTTTCAGGAAGCTGTATGGATGGGTTGGGGAGGACCTGCAAGAAAATGATAGTATTACAGTGAATTTGTTAAATAATTATAATACTTATACTTTTGATGGCACGAAGAAGGTAGTACTTTCTACCACAAGTTTTCTTGGAGGGAAGAATAGGTTTCTTGGGATAGCTTCCCTGAGTGTTGGAGGTCTGTGCTTCTTTTTGGCCATGGTCTTCCTCTTGATGTATATCAACAAGCCAAGGTACTTGATTTTAGTCTGCGCTTCTCTAAAGTTTATGACAGTCCCTTAATGTCGGGCACATATAGGATTGAATACTGTATGTTCTCTGTATAGATGTTATTAGTTCAATCTCCATTTACTCACTATAGGATCCCATTTAGCCAGGAAGATGAAAAAGAAAAAGTAGAAGAGTTGCTCCCTAGTCTGCAGAAGATGTCGGGTTTCATTTAATTTCTGCTTCACAATAATTGGCATGGTAAGGAGGCTAATGCTGTTTATTTTTGTTCTCAGGCTTTTGGGTGATACTGACTATTTATCATGGAACGGAAACCGTCCAAAGGAACGATCAAGTTGACCAAATCACTGTAGTTGTACAAAGTTTTCTGACCTGTGTTTGATGCTTTATGTTGCCTTCATATTTGGAACATACAGGGCATGCATATATCTTTTGGGCACCTCTATGAACACAGAAACAACAGATTCACCAAACCTCTATGCTTGGTAAATCTGTTGTTTGTATGGTCGTAAAGATGCCCGGAGCATATATGCATGCCATGTATGTTTCAACTATGAACGCTGGCAAGTTTTCGGATTTGAAATTTAGTATTGCAATTCATACATATTGAAAAATATTAGTTGTGCTGGTTAAAGCTTTTGAAAGTAAACTGTGTGAAGTTTATGAAAAGTTTTATTAAATTGGACACTTGTTCATGTTTTTCAAATTGGACAAGGGTGCAAATTGTTGAGTGGCTTAATAATTAGGGTTAAATGTTTTTTGTTTTTAAAGAGCTATTTGAACTTACCCAACTTATATAGTTCATGAAGATGTTGAATACAATGAGAAGTATATGGGTGTAGTTTTTGTTTATAATTTTTTTTAATATAAATATAGTTTAAAAATGAAAAATGTTTTTTGAATTTTTATATATGAATCCATTTTATTTATAATTAAGTATCAATTTTTAATACAATTTTTTAGAATTATAAGTAATTAATACAATTTTCAAAATTTAATTTATTCCTTATAAACAATTTATAATCTTAGAACTAATTTAAAATATTAAATTACAATATTAATGTATTATTTCTTTATAATCTAATTTCACACAGTAATTTAATAGAATAAATATCTTACAATATATTTCAATACTACAATCCTACAATTTTTAGGACATATTTTTACAAACATATAACAAATTTGAAATGTCTTATTACAATAATATATAATATATAATAGTATGAAATCTATTTCTTTCTCTTTAGGATGTGTGTTAAATCATTTAACTAATTCAAGAATATGTTATATCAAATTAGCATGAACAACACATGCTAGAATAAACTCATTGAAGAAGATAATATAAGTTGAAAATCAAATATGTATGATCCCGATTGGACCGTCATATAATTTGTCATTTATCTTGGTACTTTCTGGGTGGAAAAATGTTGGAGGAATTGGCTTCTAGGGCCATTTTAGTGGCAGGTTCCACTTTGGAAAATTGGAATCCAGAACCTTTTAGAGCCATTTTGAGGCATTAAACAATGTTTTTTGGGGTTACAATATATGAAGTTTATGCCCACACCCTTGACGTTACTGGTTTCCTCTTTCCATTATCGTTCTTATCTCCTCTTGGTATGATAACTTCACACTGTGGAGGGTCTTTCATAGGATTCAAGTGTAATCCTTCTTCTCTTTCTGGGGTGGGTGCTCTACTCTCTTGTACAAACATGTGTCTCCAGTCTTCTTCTGTCCTTTCAACTTCAACATCCATATCTTTGGTCCTTAGTAGCTTCGAATGGTTCTCTTGTTCTTCCAGTAAGTGCGTGATTCTCCTAGCCATGAAATCTCTTAGTTATTTCTTTTTTTGTTCTAGATCCTCCTCTTCTTGTTTCCTTCGTATATGATCTCTCTCAATCCATGTTTTTCCTAGCAAGATAACAAATGGGGCGTTGTTCTCAATAAACTTAATGATCTCAAATTCTTCTTCTATCGAAGTGCCATGAGCACTCATAAATGTTTGGGTAAGTCTTCCACATAGGGTTATCAAATTTCCTCTAAATAATCCTATTCCTCCTAATGAAGGAACCATATCAGGCTTTCCCAAAATTTTCCAAGTTATTTCTGTCATGATATTCACTTGTGTTTCCTCATCCAGGACACAGTCTATGCCGAAGTCTCCTATTCTATTTACTCTTTCTCTTTTAAGACCTTTGATAAGTTTATATTTCTGTGATTATTCAAGGTTTCTTTCATCTATAGTAATAGAGTCTTTGATTCTTTCTGGGGTTATATCATATCCTTAGTTTCTTGGCATGTCTCATAGTTTTCTTGTTTCATATTCATCTTTTCAACTTTAGAAATCATTCTAGGACAATCCAAAACTTCAAGGCCATAGATTTACAACAAAGACAACTAAGTCTTCTACCAGGGAATTCCTTAGCAAGATGTCCCAGTCTTCTGCAACTGTAACAAAGGGTTAATCCTCTCTTTCTCTTAAATGATCCCCAACCTTTCCTGTACTGCACACTGGGATCACAGTAACTAACCTGCAAAAAAATATTTCTAGGATCCTTCATCCATTTTTTAGTCCAATCATTCTTTCTATGCATAGGAATAACATATCTTTCATTACTTCTATTAGATCTATTCATATCAAATCTTCTTTCTTCTAACTGTGCCCTAGTTTTCAGACTAAGAATTTTTTTATCAAACATACTTAGATCCATACTTTCGAAACAATTTTTTTACTTATCTTACCTTTCTCAGAGCATAAAGCTTCAATATATTACCTATTTTCTTCAGATCAGACTTCTCTTATTATCATAGAGCTTCACAAGTCAAGTGGAATATTGCGCACTAAAGCAATAGATCTATGCACAGAGGTTTCTTTTCTTCAGTTCCCAACAATCACAGTTTCAGTCCTGGCAACAGAACCATTTGTTGGCACAGGGGTATACCCAGGGTTCAACGCTTCAACAAAACACCAAAAATACTCTAACTATCGACCCTTTTAGCAACACCTGCGAAGCAGATGAAGTCTCACTTGAGGTAGAGGCAGGGGTGGTTGCAGGACTCAAATGTATGGAACCTAGTTGGGACAAAAATATGTGATTATAACACTCTAACAAAGCACTTAGCAGTTAACATTCATTAGTATTTAACCCTTATCCACATCGCATATCCAAACCCTAATTACAAAACAACATAGTATTCAACCAGATCTAACACATCTAAGCACTTAGCACATGGAAAAGATCAGATCTAGCATTTATTCACATCACTTAAGAACTAAGCTATCATACTAGATTAATCTAAACATTCATTACTGCACTTAAGCTTAAATTACATACAAAAAACAATAACCAAAATGCACAAAGAAACCATAACACAAGATATACGTGGTTCACCCAAGTGTGGGGCTATGTCCACCAATTCTTCTCTTCTTCATTATCTTCTATCAAGATCCTTACAGGCATAGATCATAAAAACCTTACTCCATAGAGGACATGAGATCTACTTGCACCTCACCAGATCCTCCTTCCCCAAGTTAGGATACAACAAAAAGCTTCTCATAGTCTGTACACAAAGCACCACAGATGACCTGCACTTAGCTCTTCAAGTCTCAACATACACTATGCACAAAGCCTCTTACAATTACTTCCACTTAGCACAATACTTAGCACTTAGCATCACACCCATGCCTCCTTACTTACATCGCCTAGATTTCTATTTATACATTAAAAAATGGGCCTTAACATGGGTAAACCTATGGGCCGACACCCCATACCCGTTACATAAACCCTAATCCCAAAATTTCCCTAAAACGGGGTCGAGATCCCACGATCTCTGCTTCAAATTACGCTCTGCCTTTGACCAGCCTATTGAAGTCCCAAAAGAGGTCAAATATGATCAAGGATCTCCAAAACTTGGTCAAGGGCCAACATGGTTATATGGAGTGTGTTGCGTCAAGGGCTAGAGCTAGGCCCCATCCCCTTTAAACCGCCCAAATTACATTCCATTGACTTTAAATATAATTTTTTCACCATAGGAGTTAATAACTACCAACGGGTAGGCTGGTAGCCCGATCCTACCAAACCTTTCGCCTGGACTGGAGGTCATGGGTTAGAATCCCGTAGAACCCATAATTTTTTTACCAAACGTCAACCAATGACAGGGTGCCATGTGGCAACCCAAGACTGGGCCACGTGGCACCATCCCATTCTCCCAAAGCTAGTACACATGTCATGACATGATTCACACACGTCAACACCTTTCCAGTTAGTGCATATTCCACGTCAACCAACTGCCACGTGTCTGTATGGACCTTGCCACGTCAGTCTGTGCCATGTGTCACCCTTGCAGTGGTGCCACATGTCATAATCCAACTCATCCACCTATTAGCCCTCGCGTCTTCCTAGTCAGCATCCACTGTAACTTCCACGTCACTGTATGGTCGTATGGCCTGTACAGTCAACTGCCACATCAACACTATACGTACTGTAGAGTCAACATTTTGTTTGCATGTTTGACGAAACGAAAATACCATGATATATTTTGTATATGAAGTCTGTTTGAGCCATTTCAATTTGCGTTTGGTTCATACCGACGTGGCCTACACACATGTATGTTTTGAATAGATTTCGAGCACTTTGATTTTTAGGCCTTCCTAGACCCATCTTGGCTTCGAGATCCATTCTGGATCACACCTCCCCACTAAAGACCTTTTGGTCCTCCAAAAGGTTACAAAATGGACCTTACTGATTACATACTCATAAGGATAAAACAAAATACTATGTTTTACAAAATGATGTTATAACAGGTCATCATTTCAACATGTGTGATTACATTAATGGAAGCAAAATATAATGAAGATGTGACATCTACTTCTGGAAAAACCAAGTGTCTGTTTTCTTTCCTTCATGTTGTTCCTCTTGCTTCGTTGGTTTGCCTCTTCCTTTGTGAGTACATGAAAAATCATTTTTTCCTTCTTTGGATGAAGCTCTGGATTAAGCTTCCAACATTTAGCCTTTTGATGTCCACCCCTGTTGCAATAAGTGCAGTGGTTTTTTGGCATCCAAACTTGTTTTCCCTTCTTTTTCTTCCATTGTGGATTTAAGTCTTTATGTCGTGTCTCCTTCTTGGTCGACATAAATTTTCTGTACAAATATTGTCTCTTCCAACACTTGGCCACACAATGCTTGGGTGAATGAAAAAATGTATAAGGATCCATATTCCACAAGTTTTGGATTACATGATTATGATTTTTATAATAAAAAAGAGATTTGGAAAAACCATGACCATTATACCTTTATTTCGTATCTTCAATTTTCTTTGGGGATGAGTTTCATTCACTATCACCATCATGGAGTGATACACCATCAACTTTCGTGAATTGTTCCAGCAATGACTTAAGTTGGTCATTTGAAGCATTACTTACTTTCGATGTTTTGGAGCATTCTCCAATCTCCTCTTCACCATATCCCAATCCTAAATAACGAGGTCTTTCCACAACCTCTATGGGATTAATGATACCTTGGCCCTTATTTCCAAGGCCCTTTCCTTCACAACCCATCTTGGTTAGCAATTTCAAACCTATACCTTTTGTATGTTTTTCAAATGCACCAAAAGAACCATCTTGATGGGAACAATGTGAAATTTATGAATGAATTCCACTGCATACCTTAGAGATGATTTATGAATCATGTGTAGAAGGAAATTCCTTCAATTATTCTTCGCTTTTGTCATTCTTTGAATATTTCTCTTGAACCGATTTCTTTTGTTCCAAGTAATTCTCATACAACACTTTCACCATTTCTGCCATGGAAAAGAGAGTTTTTTTCATATCCTTATCATCTTGAGAAAGTCCCTCTTTAGATTCCATTTTCCTGGTAGTCATGCAAAATCAAAAAACAACTGTCAACTAGCTTTGATACCACTTGATCCGAAAATATCTTTTAAAGAACATGGTTGAGTTTTAAAGCACGTGTTCATTTATCATTTAGGAATTTGATTAAAGAGGAAGAATTAATGAAGAAACGTGGAAGCCATTAAGCAATATACAAATATGGAAATAATCATGAAGAAACAACAAACCATAACAAAAAAAGTTGATAACGAAGTTCAACAATCCCGCTTACGTCTCCAGGCCTTTGTCTCAGTGGGTGAGGCTTTCTTATTTCTGTTCAAAGATTCAAATGTATATCATAAAAGTGCTAATGGATTACAAAAATGAGTAGCTGTGTTCAACTAGATCTCAAGAACCCATCAAAACTGACGACATTGAAAACAAATGAACGAAGCTCCCAGAAATGGCCCGCAAAGGTGCTCTCCTCAATGGCTTCTCTGCATAAAAATGACTTTGCCTCAACAATTCATCAGCATTTTTCCTGATCTAAACCTCCTCCATGGCTTCAAGAACCTTTGGTTTATATAGTCTTGAAGTTGGCAACAAAATCCCAACTTCCCCCCAAGATATGGCCTCAAAAAGGGCCCAAGATCCCCCAAAAATGGACTAAATCTCCCAAAACTGTTGAAAAATCAATTACAAATCTTAATATAAAGTGGAAAAACCCAATTTTTCAAAAATAGAGGGCGCAACCCCCTTCACGTGGGCCCCTGGTCATATGGGCTCCCTCCATTTGGCATTGGGCTGGTGCTGACTTGCTGACCCCCTCCGAATAGCTCCTGGTCATCTGCGCTTGGCCCATGTGGCCCTGTCCTAAACCTCCACGCACTCCATATAAGTTGTTAGGCCCTGGCCACATGCCTCTAGTCACGTGCCTTGGTCGGCAGGCTAGCTCGATCGACCGATGCTAATAAAAAAATATCCATGCTAACTGTATTGTAAGGTCCACGTCATATGGTATATGCTCACGATCAGGGCTAATAACATGTAACAATCTCCCACGCCACTCGTATAGAGTAAGGGTTATATGGATCGGTTATATGAAGTGTGTTGCACCAGGGTCTAGGGCTAGGCCCCAACCCTTTTAAACTACCCAAGTTACATTCCATTCACTTTAAATATAAGTTTTGTGTAATAGGAGTTAAGAACTACCTATGGGCCGGGTGGTAGCCCGGCCCTGCCAAACCTTTTGCCTGGACTGGAGGTCACGGGTTTGAATCCTGTAGAACCCATAAAATTTTTCCCAAAATGTTGACCAATGATGGGGTGCCATGTGGCAGCCCAAGACTGGGCCACATGGCACCATCCCATTCACCCAAAGCTAGTGCATGTGTTATGACATGATTCGCACACATCAACACCTGTCCAGTCAGCTAGTTGCCACATCAGCTAGTTTTCACGTGTCTGTATGAACCTTGCCATGTCATCCTGTGCCACGTGTCACCCTTGCAGTGTTTCCATGTGTCACAATCTGACTCGTCCACCTGTTAGCCCACGTGTTTGTCCAGTCCACATCCACTATACATGTCACGTCATTGTACGATCGTACGACCTGTATAGTCAGCTGCCACTTTAGCACTGTATGGACTGTACAATCAACATTTTTTGTGTCTGTTTGATGAAATGAACAGACTGTGATATCTTTGGCATACGATGTATGTTTGAGCCTGTTCAAGTTGTTTTGGAATCGTATCGACGAGGCCTATGTACATGTCCGTTTTGAAGAGATTCTTAGCACTTTGATTTTTAGGCCTTTGTGGACCCATCTTGGCTCCGGGATCCATTCTGGATCATCTATGGAGGGCTTCAAGATATCTCGGCTGATCCGTATACAAGTGTTTTTAGATGTGATACCACTCAAAGGGGTACCAATAGGGGTTACAAGAGTGTCCAACATATGTGTGCTTAAGTACCACTTGTATTTCCTGTGTGTATGAATCCCCGACTGCGGGTTTATGTGTGTAATGACAGATCTCTGTAGCTTAAAGACGTCAGAATACATCTCTACCTTGAAAAAAATTTAACCCACAATTTTTTGCCGAGAAAGGTGCTTTGATACCACTTGTAATATTCCAGATATAAAATAGTATGCAGAACCAAAATAATTAGCTAGAAATGGCAGATAAACAATGATATAATGAGAACAACATCAGAATAATACCAAAGTAATACCAGAATAACACCAAAAAGATCTCTTTGATTACTGAGAGCAATGTTCACTTGCCTCTTCGAGGGGGAAACCTCCAACAGAGCAGAGCTCTATTACAATAATATCCAAGACAAAACTTCTCATACTCTCTATTCTTATTTATACTAAATCTATCTATCCAAAAGAACAATCTAGAGGAAGATCCTTTTAGAAGAGGAAGATTCTATTAGGTCTTCTTACATTTGACTTATTCCTCCTTATTGCTAGGACTTATTAATATTGACCTTTATTACATGGAAATATATTATTCTACTCACTTGAGGGGTTAGGTAGGTTAGGTCCCTAAATTATAGAGTCTGATTCATCATCCTTCAACTCAAACTCTATTTTCTTTGGTTCTTCCTTCCTTGGTAGGACTTCCTATTTGAAAACATCTTTTATTTCTCTAAATACCACATATTGACTATACACTACCTTTTTATTTTTTGGGTTCCAAATATTATAACCTTTTAGACCATCTTTATACCCAATAAAGATACACTTTTCAACCTTTTTATCTAGCTTACTCCTATTTTCCTTTGAAACTTTAACATAGGCATCACAACCAAGTACCCTGAGATGTGTGAGAGAGGGTTTTTTACCAGTCCATACCTCATGTGGATTCTTATCATATAGTGTTGATGAGGGTGATCGATTGACCAGACAACATGTAGTACCCATTACCTTTTCCCATAATTCTTGTCCTAAACTAACACCACTAAGAATGCAACTTGCATTTTCTATTAGCGCCCTATTCATCCTTTCTACAAATCCATTATGCTAAGGGGTATATGGATTTGTCTTCTGCCTTGCTATACCACACTCCTCAAACACTATTTTAACCCTTGCATCATCTATTTTTCTTACAAAAATCAATTTTTTGGCTAATCCTAGGATGTGCAGAATACCAGGAAGTGTTCTAATCCTTCCATCCATGAGATTCAAATTGAATTTTCCTTATCCTACAATTTTTCTTGTTGAGTCATCACCTAGGAAAACATCACCTCCATCATACCTTTCATATTCACGAAACCACTCCCTTTGGGGAGTCATATGAAATGATGCACTTGAGTCAACCAACCATGCCTCATGATCTACATGTGTGCTTGATGAAGCCAAGTACACATGCCATCCTTATTTTGAGGATGTTTTTTCATTTAGAAGGAGAATATTCAGATCCCTTCCCTTTATCAATGATTTTGGATCTACATTTATTCTTTCACTCCCCTTCTTTTCCACACCTCCAACATACCTTTACAAAATTTCTAGGAGATTTAGATCTACCCTTATATTTAGATCTCCCACCTAAGGAATAGATCTATTTATTTCCTGAGAGCATCATCTTGCAAATAATGCTCCTATTCTCCATCCTTCCATATTTTTCCATCTCATCTCCTTTGATAACAAGGATGAGACCACATCATCAAAACTTAAAGTAGTTGTATTACTACCTATGGCCACAACTAGACTATCCCACGAGTCTAGAAAAGAACACAATACATTGATACACTTATCTTCATCTGGAATTTTGATATCAACATATAATAACCAACTTACCAAAACATTAAAGGAATTCATATTCTCTATCACCGAGTCTCCATATTTCATCCTCATGTTATACAACTTATGTTGAAGGAACAATTTGTTTAGCATGGACTTAGACTGATACAAAGTCCCCAACTTATCCCATAATACCTTGGATGTAGCTTCCCCTAACACATTTAGTAATATTGAATATGAGAGACACAAACAAATTGTTCTCTTCACCTTATGATACAACTTTTTTCAGTCTTCTGCTAACGTTCCTGTAGGTGCAGTACTTGGATACACCACAATCCATTGATCTTTGTCTACCTACAGATCTTGCATCTAGAGCTTCCACAACTCAAAACTTTTCCCATTAAAATTCTCAATACTTATTTTCAAACTACTCACCATTTCTTTTCACATGAAGAATCAATACCGCATATCTCCCACTGTAACAAGGCTTATCATAGACCTGAGCCAAACCCATGACAACAAAGGTGTCCCCCTGAAGCCAATAATTGCTTTGATACCAAATATAAATTTTAACCTTGAAAAATTATTTATTGCAAATAGATTCTCAATAAAAACAAAAAAGATACAATGGCACAAACACACATTACACATAGATTTTTACCCTACAAACCCAAACCGGGAAAACCAACAACCTGTTTAGAGTCACACCTATAATATTATATTTGTCATATTATTCATTGTTTACAATACAATATACATATAATATCTCTCGATATCCAAACCCTTAATCCATTGAACCAAATTAGTCAACAACCCTAATTCCTTAACCAGAATTAGAAAACCATCGAAAAAAACCATGTGCCGAAAAACCGCCAACCCTCGGGGGATCCCCCCTTGAAACCCCACAACCTTACTAGCTGGCGGGTGATAAGCACCCCATAGACCCCCTTTTCTCCCATATCAATGTACAGTACATGGGATCATTTTTTCAAATAATATGACACATAACCAACAAATATGACCTCATTATTGGCATAGAAAGATAACCCACATCAACCATTGAAAAATACAAATACCTCAATATAATGTATGAGGCTTATAGAGCCCTTTACGTGCACATGTCCCCTGAGTTGTAGTTTCATGTATCAAATTGTAAAAGTCCAAATGAGATCTGGACCACTATGGAAGGACTCTTTGAAAAACAAGATGATTGGAGAGGCCACATTCTTGAGGTCAAATTACTTGCATTGGATTCATTTTTTTTTGAAAACATCTAGGATTTTTTAACAAAGTACAAGGATTTGCTATCGCAACTCAAGGCTTGCGGGGTAGACAAATCAAAGGAGGAAAAGCGAATGGTTCTCACCATTTTGTTGAAACTTGGTCCAGAATACGTTGTCTTTTTTTCCACATTCCAAACTCAGAGATTCATTGCTGGAGAATCCTAGACTATGCCTTCTTTGGATACCTTCATTGAGTCCCCGATTTAGGAGAAAGATAAACTCATCAAAATGGGTGTAATAATAAACTCCAAAGTGCATGCACGTGCTGCATATGATGGAAATAGTTCTCAAAATCAGAAATCCAAAGTGAAAGGAAAAACAAAGTCAGATGCAGAGTCTAAGAAGGAAGTGTACTCCAAATCCTTTAATGATTCCTCATGATCCAAAAGTGGAAAAGGAAAGAAAGGACATAAGTGTACCTACTGCAATCGAGGATTCCATCAAGAATCCACATGAATGAAGAAGCAGATAGACCTTATGACTCAGATTCTTCAAAAGAATAATCTTGGGGATCAAATTCTTGAGGGTGCCAATAAGAAGCCATAGGATCATGCTCCCAAAGGTAATCATCATGCATTAGTTTCTATTCACTCTTCACCTGATGCTTGGATCATGGATTCAAATGCATCCCACCATATGGATGCCACATAAGATATCTTATCTTCTTTGACTGAATGCAATGGTCCTCCTATCTTCATGGGGTACGACTCTCCAATCGAGGTCACCGAAAAAGGGAGAGTAGAACTAGATAATGGAAGTTTTGAGAACGTTCTCCATGTTCCTCAACTTTCCATGAATCTGATCTCGGTGTATCAAATTAAACACTCAAGCTCATGAAAAAAGGTGGATTTCACACTAGAATCTATGTCCATATTCAACATGTAAGACAACCCCATGATTGTATTGGGGAGGTAAATCATCAATATCCATTATACACTTTTTCTAATTTTATTGAACTTGATTCCTTTGTACTATTTACGCATGTTGAAGACAATAGTAGATTATGGCATGAGAGGTTTGGTCACTTGAACTTTAGGTAGATGTAACAACTTAGCAAGAAAGGGATGATCAACAGATTACCTGATATCCACTTTTCCAAATGGGTTTGTGAAGGATGCATCCTTGGAAAGCATCCTCAAGAGAAGTTAGAGAAAGGGAAGGCTCACAGGGCCTCCTCTCCATTAAATATGATTCACAATGATCTCATGGGTCCATTCCTTCATCCATCCATCTGCAAGGCAAGGTACATGCTTGCATTTTTGGATGATTACTCACGTTATACTTGGGTATTTTTTTCTCAGGAAGAAGTCTGAGGTCTTTGAGAATATCAAAGAGTTCAAAGTACTTGTTGAGAATCAATTAGGGAGACAATGATGAGACATTCTCTCCAGTAGTGAAGATGGACTCCATTCATTTGGCCCTTGCTATTTTTGTAGCCATAGGATGGGAAGTCCATCATATGGATGTGAAGAATGCATTTCTTCACGAAGATCTATCATAGGAGATTTATATGGAGTAGTTGATCTAGGAGGATCTAAGGAATGCTTATAGAGGTATTGGAGGATCCATAATGCTCATAGAGGTCCAAGAGGATCCATAATGCTCATAGAGGTCCCAGGGGATCCATAAGAGATCAAAATTCAAATATCTCAAATTATCTTAAAAATTCCATGAATGCGTAGAGCTTAGTGATAGTTTTCCAATGACACAAATTTCACCTCTAATAGAATTAGAACACAAAATATATGACTAGTCAAAATTCAAGTCAACGAGGTCAAAGGTCAAAGTCAAAGGGGTCAAGGTGAAACGTGTCACCATTGCAAGGGTGACATGTGGCACATACCGTACAATTGTATGGTGATGACATAACCACGCTCCAAGGCACCATGTGGCATGACAGGTCGGTAGATGAATGGGAAATTGTACATCCAGGTGGACTAATTATTCGTTAAAATGTGGCACAAGGGAGCCAATGAGAGGCCGCCACATGGAGAATTCCCATTGGAAATTAATGGTCAAGGTTTATTAAAATTATGAAGTTTATGGGGGTCAAATCCTTGACCTCTACAAACCTTACTTAGCCTCCATTACCATTGTGCCCGCACGTTATCACTTACCCCTATACATCACCACATCTTTTTAACATGGGTCAAATGTTTAAATGACAATAAAAGGGTTGAGGGCCCAAGCCCTCGACCCTCGGTTGTATGTAATATATATGTGACCACGAACCATAATTGCGAGGGGAGTGACAACGATATGTGCCACATGATATGCATATTATATGGTTACAAACCATATAAAAAAAAACAATGAAACGATCAGAGGTCGGTGGGGCTTAAACCCCCGAACTACCATAACCTCCACTAATTCCTTGATATTCCAACAAACTCCA
>ML790095.1:213181-230417 GCA_009831015.1 Picea engelmannii | reverse complement strand
AGTTATCAAGCTGGTAATATATATAAATTGGATGTTTCATATTCTTTGGCACCTGCAGAGTGAGAAAAATATTCTGTTACATTCTCTCTAAATATTTATAGTTATGATAATACCTTTACCTTCAGAGCGTAAATGTCAAAGAGCTAAACTTCATCCAGTGCTTTCTATTACTTGATAAATAAATAAGAGATGACAAACTATAAATTTATAGAATTGAATACTAGCGATCAGGAATCAGGATGGACCCCTCACTTTTAATATTAGAGTGCAATTCTTTGGAATCGTACTATTTTTAATGTAGGCCAGTTTGGCATTCTTATTAACTCTATATGACGGAGGTAGGCAGTCTGTCTCATACTGGTACACAATTTCCACAACCTGAAAATGAGAATAAATCATTGTTACTCCAGACATTGTTGTGGGTCTTGTAGTAGTTAAAATAAAACTTTAAATAGACATAAATGCTAAGATACAGAGAACATACTCTATGTGATGCAACTAGAGAAACAACTCCAATGGATATGAAGATAGGACCCACGATCATGAATATTGCCATGACCTAAAATCAGATAATCACTTGAGAATGGCTATACGGGAATGTACTCTAAAAAACTTAATATCTTGAGAAGGCAATAAATGACGTATATGAACTTGAAACACACAGGACAAATAGAATGACGACAGAAAAGACATATCCTGCCTTAACAATAGAAATTATGGAAGGTTCACCTAAAATGAGCTCTGCCATTCWTTGCCTCACCGAATGCTTTTATGGTTAACAGTTAAGAAATATCATACTCTGCCATAGATATATGAACTTACCCATCCTGGTGTCAAAAGTGGCTTACATGCAGGGAGCTCCTGTTGAGTGAACCTAGAATCTGGCAACACAAGAAGCAGCAGACTTTTTCAATATAAAGTTGACAAACAAAACAAACTATATGACTATAAAAGGCAAGGTTCAATCATCCATAGAAAAGTCAAGTATTACAAATTACACAATACCATAGACTGTTGGTGGTAGGCTAAAAGAATATTTTGCATGGTTTAAAGAGAATATTTTGCTTGGTTTGAAAAGAAGGATACTTGGTATGCAATGAACTTTACATTATTAGATTTTACAGTCAAGTTTGCTTCCCCTTCACAAGATAAAAGGGGAAAGATCCGCGTATAAATAACGGGGCATCATGTAATTCTAATGATTTAATGTAAGAATCGCCTATCTTCCTCTTAAAAATCCTCTAATGCAGGCATGAATATAATTGATGGTATGAAATATGCAAAGGAACATAGTAAGCCTAAATGGCAAACTGCCTCTACAAAAAAGAGCAGTTTGTAGTCTGGTCTTTTCATAGGAACAACCTGCGATAAGGTATGGAAGTTATCACAATCAGATGGAAACATTCAATAGGAAAATTTATCTACAATGAGCTCAAGCCACCAAATAATAGCTGTTGATAAACTTGTGGCTTTTAGTGTCAGAGGAAGAGGAAGATACGTTTCACAAAATGAAATGGAAAACATGACAAGCATGTTGAATAAGTCAATTGAAAATGGTAACAGGCAAGTCCAAAGCTCTACGAGACAATAAAAGTCCCGTTTCTTTAGCTGTTGTGTGATTTCAATAACATACCTATGCCTTTTATGCATGGAAGTTGTGTGGTTTCAATAACATCCAATCTGTAAGTAGGAATTGGATAGTACCAGTTGCTGGAGAAACCCTAATTGGCCTCCATAACACATAGGGTGTTGTCAACTTTATAAGTTGTGGAGGATAACAGTTGTACCTGTTCCTCACCCATGGAATCCAAACGTGATCCAAACACCGCCCTTTTTTAAGCTGCCAAAGATTAAAATGGAACTCCATACCTATTGGGAAAACACACATTCTCAACGTGACTTGAGAGGTCTGCAATTTACTATATTTCCATCAACACCTTCCATCAGCTGTTTACTATCTTTTCATGAGCATGGTCTATCATAACAGTCCCATGGACTGAGGTACTTTCCAAATCACCTTTAAAAAAAACTAACAAAATGAGTCGAAAGGAGAACAGAATTAAGTTTAAGGCCAAAAGACATAAGGAATATCTTGTTTTGGTCAGTGAAGCAATATAATAAAATCATGACCAGATAATTACAGGTAAAACTAGATGGGCTTTCATTGACAGGGATACACAGATGATTCCCAGATTAAATTTCAATATTATTTTATTCATAAAATAGTTTACAGAGATGGGAAGAAATTACATTTGGGTTGCTTTGATTGCCTGCTGGGTGCCGCTGAATCCCCTCCTCCGTTTGCTCCAGATGCAGTCACCCTATTTGAGTTCATCGATCTCTGCCAATTCTTTACCAAATTTCGCCGATATTTTCTCTAAATGCGCGGATCACAGCTTATCATTGGGTCCAGAATAAGTACCAAATTTATATAAGTACCAATGATTGTTCCCAAGGAGAGTCAGAGACGAGAAATTTCAACACGAAAAACGGGGCGAGCCTGGAGCACCAGAATACCACTGGTGCCCTGTCAGTACCCGGCACACGATAAGGCAACGAACAACGGACGGTATAGGCACCAGATAAACTATGCCACGCTGCACACTGTCGTCTGACATATGCCATGACGTGCAGATGTGTTGACTCTGTAGATTGTTTTCACAATTTTAGGATGAATTTTAAAGGATAGGTAGCATATGCCATGACGTGCAGGATGCGTTGACTCTGTAGATTTTTTTCACAATTTTTGGATGAATTTTAAAGGATCGGGATTCGGTAGTATGAATTTTGAAGTGGATTTGATTATTGAAATTGTAATTATTTAAAGATGAATCGAGTTTAAAAATTCTTGTATAATATTAAAATCGTGATTCTTTTATGAGTGAATTCCATCTTAAACAACTTATTTGCAATTCAAAAGTTTGTAGTATAATTTGTTGGAAATAGTAATTACAAGTTTGTGAGATATTCACATCTCTGTCGATTTGTAAGACATTCAATTTGTAAGTAGTTTTGTTAGTCAACGGAATTGTCAGTTAGTTTGTTTGTTTGACATTTTCCAAATGTAAAATTGCAATGTAATGCAGAAAGGTAGAGAGATCAAAGAAAGAAGGAGAAACAACAGCAGTTGAGGAGCCAAGGAAGTTTGAGCTTGCAATGCAGAGAGGTAGAGAGATCAAAGAAAGAAGGAGAAACAACAGCAGTTGAGGAGTCAAGGAAATCTGACCACAAGATCTGTGTCTTAAAATCAATAGAAGTCATTAGAGCTCAAGCTCATCTTAGTTATTGTACTATGTATTGGCTCACTGTGCCGAAGTTAAGTTATTAATATCAAGTATTTTGTGTGTTGACAAATTTCTATTATATTTTTGAGTTTATGTGCTAAGCATAGCACTGTGTTATTCTGCATCCATAAATCATTTCATTAAGTTTGTTTAATCATAGCGCTTAGCAAATAGTGCAGTCTGCGCGGTTAATCTTGAGAAATATTTTTTGTTTCGAGAATTTGTTAGATTTGTAGATTTGAGTGGTTAATTCTATATAATTCTAGTGCCCAATGAGTTTTCAACAAGCTGAATCCATTTTATGATTCAAAAATACAATTTAAACAACTGAAAATTATGATCTAATACAAATTTATATCATAGGATTTTGGCAAAAAAAATCAAAACTTATAACAGTTAAAAAAAATTGTTACACATGGCTTCAATTTTCTATGGAAAAAATTGATTTCTTTCAAAGCTACAATAGACTAAGCATTACTTCAAGGGAATCCAAATTCTAAATTGCAGATTCAATTTGAACTCATACTTCTGGACTTGGTGGTGAGGAAGTACCTAAAGTTAGCCACAGGGGTGAAGTTTTTATTCCATGAGAAACTCGTGTGAGTAACAGACCAAGATATTGAACGCTAACTTCGTTAAACAGTGGATGGCTTCTGAATATTTTACACCCATTGCTTCTGCATATACTTCAGTTTATACCCATATTTATCGTTAATATGATCATTTTCTGGTCTCCTGAGTTGGCATTATCATACAGGACATTGAGATCCATTTCGAGGAGTTGAATATTTCTGCGAGATTTATCTGTGATGTGATCATTTTGATCATTTTATAGTCCTCAGAGTTGGTATTATTATATCAGAGACTGAGACCTGTTTTGAGGAGTTGAATATCTCTGTCAGTGTCTACGTTGGCACTGGAACATTGCCAATATTAATTGGACAAATGGATAGTTATTTTAATATATATAGACTTCAACACTAAATTTTGAAATCTGAAATGTGTTTAGGGTTCAGAAAAACTAATAAAAAATTCTCACTGCTGTTTTTTTATTTAAATGAATATCTTCAAAGATTATAACGTGAAATCGACGTAGGTTTCTTTGCACCCTGCCTCGGGCAAGACTACTTTGCTCTTGGCACAAAGCTCTTGGCTCTTTCCCTTTGCAAAGTTTCATTTTCACATACAGATTCTTTAGCATTTTAAAATTACCTTTTGTAACAACCTGGTAAAAGATATCTCAAAGCAGAGATCAACTTTTAATAGGAGGATGGAAATTCATATGTTTTTCTTATAGATTTTTTACCTTTATGACCAGCTTTGGGTTCTTATTTAGAATTTTTTTAAATCTGTGTATTAGATGATATTTTGAAAGTCAACTTTTCATGTATAAGGTCGCTATCCAAGGTCGTCTTGAAAATAATTTTTTTGAATTTAAATTTTTGGGAAAATCCTTGTTATAAAATTTGATTATTAAAAAAACATTTTCCAAAACCAAATTCGTTTTTTAAACCAGATTTTTTGAAAATAATTTATTATATTAATATAAAAAATGAAAAACTAAATCCCATTCATTTTTAATAGATTTCAATTTTAAAAGTTATTTGTGAGTATAGAAATTTTAATTTTTGTTTGTTTAAAAATAATAAAAATGATTAAATGTTAATGTAACATAACACATTAAAATAATAATAAAACATTAAAATAGTAATCAAAATAACAAAATTATGAATATTTTATTATATTTATTGATTTTTTAGTGTAAAAGATAGTAGCATTAGGGAGCTCTGCAATTTTTAGGTTTTTTTCATGCTCCCGATTCCATCCTGCCTAGACCTACTCTCACTCCCTTGGTACGTGCTTATCGCCTCAGCCCTACAACTCTGACTGCCTCAAAAGAATGGGAATAGAAGGGGCAGGGGGGGGAGCCCCCTCCTACTGCAATGTCACCGCCAACGATCCGGAGAACTCGCGAGCACATCGACCGTCCTTTGAGCCGCCATTGCGCTTATCGTCACTGGTGGAGCACCACGGAAATACAGATGGGTACAAAAATGTATTGCTTCCAGCAAAAATTCAAACATTTTAAACAACAGGTGCGCAAATGGAACAAATAAGTCTTTGGGAACATTTTCCAGGGAAGGAAATTGCTGGAAAAGAAACTAGAGGACCTTCAGGGACAAATCATTCAAGTAGGATACATAATCATTCAGCAGCAAGAGGAGAATGAACTCAAAAGACAAATAGAAGAAAGACACAAGCATGAAGAAATCCTGTGGAGACAGAAATCTCTGGTTCAATGGCTCAACGAGGGAGAGAAAAACACCAAATTCTTCCATTGTTCCATGATCCACAAACACCTTATCAATCACATCACGAAGTTGGATGACTCGCAAGGCAACACCCTGTTAACTCATCAAGAAATAATGCATGAGATAACAGACTTCTACAAAGATCTTCTCTGAGAACCCATGGTAGACCACACCTCAACAATAGAGAGGGTGACCCAAAAGATCCCAACTATAATCACCCAGGAACATAATGAGGCTCTCATGACACCAATAACACAAGCAAAAGTGGATCAGGCTATTCAGGAGTTACCCATAGGCAAGGCTCTAGGCCCAGATGGTTTCACGAAGGACTTCTTCCACTCTTGTTGGCCAATGTTAAGGGATGAAGTGTGGCAACTAGTGGAGGAATCATGCAACTCAGGTAAATTTATTCCGGCACTAAATGCCACTTTCCTCACCCTAATACCCAAAAAATAAAGGGTCACAAATCCGAAGAACTTCAGACCCATAGCACTCTGCAACGTGATCTACAAAACCATCTCCAAGGTCATATCTCTAAGACTCAAGCCAATACTTCCCTTCATCATCTCCAAGGAGTAATCAAGATATGTAGAAGGAAGGCAAATCATGGACAGCATCATACTTTTCCATGAAATCATTCACTCGCTCAAAAGAATCCGTACTCCGGGTATGTTTCTAAAACTTGACCTTTCAAAAGCTTTTGACAAATTAAGCTGGCAATACATGAAAGCTCTCCTTTCAGCTTTCGGTTTCAACAAGGATTGGATCTATTGGATAATGAACCTCATTTCCTCAAACTTTTTCTCAATCCTTGTTAATGGAATCCCCTCTCAACCCTTCTCCCCCACAAGAGGAATAAGGCAACCCTCTCTCCCCCTTCCTTTTTGTCATAATGGATGAAGGCCTAGGATGCTATATCAAAGCCTTTATTCAAAATGGATCCCTCCAAGGCCTCCCTCTTCATGGGTTACAACCAGCAGCCTCCCACAACCAATTTTTTGATGACACACTGCTAATGAACACCCCTAATGTGCAAGAAGCAAATAAACTAAGCTCCATTCTCCTTGATTTCAACGAAGCCTCTGGCACCACCTTTAACCTGGCCAAGTCACAACTCTTCTTTTTTAATATTCCTGAAGCAATCCAACAACACCTTTCTCAACTTCTGAATATCCCTGTCTGCACTTTTCCCTCTGTCTACCCGGGACTCCCTCTTTCCGACTCTGCAGCCAGAAACATCTCTCGGGATGCTCTCCTACTCTCCATTACCAATCGTCTTAGTAACTGGACATTTTGTTCCCTCAACCTTCCAGCTAGAATCGTTCTTTTAAAGTCAATCCTCCAATCCATCCCAACTTACCTCTTCTCAACCCTAGCTTCCCCCCAATCGGTCATAAAGAAAATAAGGAATCTGCAAAGAAAATTTCTCTGGCATGGACACAACCCGAAAAAAAAATGGGCCCTAGTTAGCTAGGACAAAGTCTGCAAGCCCAAATGTTCATGTGTTTGGGCCTCTAGGACCCTGGAAAATTAAATTGCACTATGGGAGCAAGAATCTAATGGAGATGGCTCAAAACACCAACAAAGATCTGGGAAAAACTCTGGAAATGAAAATATGCCTTAAATATGCATCAAATCCATATTGTAAGAATATAGGAGAAAATTCAAGGCTCTAACATATGGAATGCGGCCTGGAAAAATCGACCACTCATCCAGGAACATTCTTTCTAGGAAGTTCGCAATGGCCAAAATGCCCTATTCTGGACGGATTCCTGGCAGCAAATGCCACCCCTACAACTAGAATAAAATCTACAATCCTCTGAAAATCACATTCCAAATCTTTCCACTCTCAAAGTGTCAAATTTGTGGGCAGATACCCCCAATAGCTCTCCCTAGCAAAGCTGGAAATATACCCATCAAGAAATCCAAGTGGAAATGTATTGTGACCTGTAGCACTAGAAGCAAGCAACATCCCAACGACGAATCTGGAAAATCATAGACCAAGACATTCTCAAATGGGGATATACACCTCATGGAAGCTTCACTCTCAAGGAAGGATACACTCTATAGGAGAAATTCCATAATCTTCAAAAGGACAACATCTTGACAACATTATGGAAATCAAAACTCTGGCCCAATATCTATACATTCCTCTGGCTTCTACTTCAGAACAAGATCTTAACCTGGGACAATATTCAAAGACAAGGTTTCATTGGCCCCTCAATTTTCCATCTCTGCCATCTCTAGGCAAAAACCATGGAGCACCTCCTAAACAATTGTTCACTCAGTGAGTACATATGGAACCAGACCACTCAGCTGATGAGAAGAACCAAATGATTTAAAAACAACATCATAAGCACCATCAAGGATTGGGGCTCCAGTCCCTTCAAAAGTCCTATTCTGAACAAAACTTGGTAGCTCTTACCAGGGTTCATAGTTTGGCAACTATGGAAAGAGAGGAGCATAAGAATGTCTCATTCCCAACCCTCTCCTCCCACCCTCCTCTGGAATACCATCCTCTTACATCTCCAGGAAACTCTTCAACTACATTTTTGGACCAAGGAAGACTTCCCCACTGACCCAGCTGAGCTCTCAATCCTCAACTCTTGGGGCTTCTCGTTTTCACACTCCACCCCTCCCCAGTAGCCCCCCTTAATTTCAAAATCCCTCAGTCTCTCTAAGTGGATCCCTCCCCCACCTGGCTTCCATAAGGTCAACTTTGATGGTGCATCAAAAGGAAATCCAGGTCACTTAGGCTATGGAGAGGTCATAAGGAACAACTTGGGCCAAATTCATAGCCTCATCGCAAAAAATCTAGGATGTGACACCAACAATTTAGCATAAATTTGGGGTCTTATCAAAGGAGTGCAACTGGATTTAGATCAAAACCTCACATGTCTGATCATTGAAGGAGACTCCAAAATCATAATAGACTTGGCAACAAAAATCATGAATGGAAGATATCCAGAGAAAATCACTCCTAGTTATCGCCTCCTTGGCCCTCTTTTCATCTTCCAGGCACTTCTCAAACCCTCTCTAACTCTAACCCCTTCACACATTCAGCGAAGTGCAAAAATAGTTGCAGACAAATTGGCCAATACAGGGTTGACTCGATGCACCAAATCATTCTCCACAATTCCAGGCAGTCCCAAAGCTCACCCCTCTAGCTCCAATGCGAGGAATTTTCCCAGTTGGATGGCCCCAATCTGGACGGGGTGCCACCTTTGTCTAATTAGAATCTCTTCCAAGACAGATATGATCAAAATCTCAGGAGAGATGGCAACAATAAGCATCAGCGCAAAAGATCATCAGTTGACAGATGATTTTGGGACCTCGGCAATCGGGAGTCAAGAGCTCGAAGGACGTTATTTCCCAAAGTCGCGAAGTCACGAAAACCGAGAGTGGATCTGGACTATTGGTGCTAAAGGAGATCTGGACCGTCGATCTGGCCCCATTGATTTGACGCGAGAAAATTTCGGGAACTCGGCCATCGGGAGTCCAAAGCATGAAGGCAGCTATTTTATAAAGTCGTGAAATCGCGAAATGCAAAATCGTGAAATGTGTAATCGTGAAAAGTGAGATCAGATCTGGACCATTGGCACCAGAGGAGATCTGGATCGTCGATCTAGTCCCATTGATCTAATGTGCGAAAAATTCGGGAACTCGGCTATCGGGAGTCCGAAGCAAGAAGGTAGTTATTTTCCAAAGTCATGAAATTGCAAAATGTGAAATCGCGAAAAGAGAGAATAGATCTGGACCGTTGAAGCTCAAGGAGATATGGACCGTCGATCTGACCCCATTGATCTGGTGTGAGAAAATATCGAGAACTTAGATATTGGGAGTTTGAGGCATGAAGGCAACTATTTTCCAAAGTCACGAAATGTGAAATCGCGAAAAACGAGAACAAATTTGGACCATTGGAGCTAGAGTAGATTTGGACCGTCGATCTGGAGGGAGTTGTCTGCCCAACCTGCGACTATGGACTATGGACTCCAAAACAAAACAATCTAATAATTCTCCAAAACAAAACAATCTACTCCAAAACAAAACAATCTAATAATTCTCCAAAACAAAACAATCTAAGAATTCTCATTACAACTATTAAATACATAATTAAAATGGACTATGGACTCTTAAACACAATAAACCTTACTACTCCATCTTAAACAAAATAATCTTTTATGATTACAATAAATACATAATTAGAATAGACTATGGACTCTTAAACACAATAAACCTTACTACTCCAAAACAAAACAATATGTTATGATTACAATTGTTAAATACATAATTAGAATGCACTATGGACTTTGTGTCATATATACTTTGGGCATAATCTCATTCTTAAATTTCTCTTCTCTAAATTTTACATAATTATATTTTTATAAATAATAAAGTTAAGAAAAAAAAAGACTCCTTGCTTAAAAAAAATGCATGCCAATTGTCACTATAATTAATTTAACCCTTTAAATTATTGATTTACTTTAAATAAGATAAGATTTTAAATTTAAACCAATGAAAAAATAAAAATTATTTATGTATTAAAAAATAAAATGTATGGTTTGATATGTTTAACATTAGATTTAAATACATAAATCAAAGAAAAATAATACAAAGAAGTAGTATAATAATAATATAAATAATATTGATATGATTATTAATAATATAAACAATATTGATATGATTTACTATATAGTATTATTAATTTTTAATAAGAATATAATTTTTTTAAACAAATAATAATGATGATTAATGTCCACTGAGACTAGAATTGGTTTATTGGGCTTTAAGAACGGAAAGCAATAAAAACATCAATGTGTTAACTTGAGGGATGATTCTAGGTACTTTCACAATGAATTTGAATATGGTCTAAAAAGATGAAATGTAGGAAATTGAATTAGCTTTCCAATATATAATTTATTTTTTAGAATTTGTGCATGACTATGTGAAATTTGAGTTTTTCTAACAATAGTATGTTATTTTTCATGCAAAATATAATGCATAAGTTTTATATGCAAGTGTTGAGTACTTAAATGATGGAATTTCCTTAAAAAAATTGTAGAATTGTAGAGAACACATTATTCTTATGTAGGACTATTTTTTCAAAATAATGTTCATTTTAAATATATATTTTTTTTAAATGATGAAATTCATTATATCCTTGAAATCACAAGTCCTTGCATTCATGAAGGGTAATGTGTATTCATTTTAAGATTATATATGTCAAAAAGTGTGTAGTTTCATTGATGATGGATTTGTGCATCCTATACAAAATAATGTGAAAATAGAGATATTGAGGGGTGTTAAAAAAAATGGAGGTTTTGATGTATTTGTAGCTCAAACCACCAGGTTTGTCATTCCAAACCTAAATCTAAGGTAATCAAACCAACAAACACATATGCTAAAATTGTCACTCCCACCCAAAAAAATTGAATGAAAGGAATGTACATGTGCTCTAGAGCTTGTGCGCGTTCTAGAGAAGGTGCATGTTCTTATAATGCACATGCTTTTACTAATCATTCACAAGGTAGGTCTAACAAAAATGTGTCAAAGGAAGCTTGTAGGAATCTAGGGCCAATAACAACATGTTGACCCACCACAAAGGTTCTTCCAAGGATATCCTTGGCCTCCTGATGAGGAAAGTCAACATTATGAGTTTTTGAACATTGAGTATGAGTCTCTAGAACTTGGATATGGTCATGGGAACAAACCCAAGAGTTAGGCCCTAAAATAATATTATATATTCTTGGTCCAAGAAAGACACATTGATCTACCACAATTGACCTATCAAGGAAATCCTTTGCCTTTAACTAGGTATATAGGTACCATTGTCATTTTTTAGCATTGGGTATCGGTCTCAAGGTCATGTGCATGGACAAGGGAGGAAAAATGAATGTTAGGCCCTAATTGAATCCTTTATCCATCTAGGGCCAAGAAGGATGCCTCAAAAAACCACATATGGACTCTTGAGGGTATCATTGGCCTATTATCATGGATGTCGGTGATGCTAGGTAGTTTTGAGTAGTAGGTATGTGTAATAGGGCATTGGAAATGACCTAGGGAAGAAGACAATGCCTTAGGACCTAAAGAAAACTTTGAGACATCCATAGCCATGAAAAATGATTCAAAGCACCGGGTATCCTTGGCCTCTAAGAAAGATGTTAGCTCCCTCACAAGTTTTTTATCATTAAGTATGGGTCCCAAGGCCTTGATATGGTCGATGGGGAGAACCCAAGCCTTAGATAAAGTAATCCTTATCCCAACCCATCAACTCTTTGGACCCTACCTGTGCCTACATACCCATATTCCCATAGGCCACCAATCCCCTCTTCCATTGGACCCTTTCCTCGATCTTGACCACCTTCATGCTAGGGCCATAGACCCCCCTTGGGACCTCATCGCTTATACCACTAGACTCTCTTTCCCAAGGCCATATTACTTACCTATCCCCTCTTCCCTAGGGCCTTATTCCTTCCCCTAGACACCTTCACACTAATTAACCCTATGTGTTCCCCCCCCTTTCACTCTAGGCCCCACATTCCCTCAGCCCATAACCTTATCCCTTATCCCATCATCCATTACCCTGGCCCCAACCACAACCCTTAGACCCTAATTTCCTAGACCATATCCCCCTCACTTTGGATCCTTCACCAATGGATCCAAAATTTCCTTTAACTCTCCCTTGTAGTCCCCACTAACGTCGCTACAACCTGGCCTTCCCTTGGATCTTCACCTCCCAGCTAGCCCCCCAACAATATTCCCTTGGAACTCATCTCTTTCTACTTATACTTGGCCCCCACCTCTACCTGACACCTATAACCCTTTACCCTTGAATCACCTACCCCCTATGCCCTTATTTCCCAATGACCCACAGTTTTTCCTTGGACCTGAAGCATACAACACCCCTGGAATCCTCCCCACGTGGGCACCTACCTCTACCATTAGGAAATTTCCCCCCTACCCCCTTAGGCCCCTTAGCCATTGGGACCAATCCTATCCCTCCACCCATAATCCCCAAACCCCTTCACATGAGTCCCTAGCCATCTTCCTCTAGGCCCCCACCTCTACCTAACCCC
The DNA here is from genome assembly GCA_009831015.1 of Picea engelmannii. Taxonomy (NCBI): domain Eukaryota; kingdom Viridiplantae; phylum Streptophyta; class Pinopsida; order Pinales; family Pinaceae; genus Picea; species Picea engelmannii. Next base: position 217,745 of record ML790095.1, on the reverse strand, counting down.
TAACCTCCTCTTCACTTGAAACCTAATCTCCCTATGCCCATACCTCTTCCCCGGGGCCCCACACTCCTTGTGCCTTCATCCTAGTTCCCTAGTAATTTCCCTAGGCCTTAAACCACCTTCAATCCTAGGCCCCCAAGATCCAATTTCCCTGAATCCCTTCCACGCATTCTCTATCCCTAATTTCTAAATACCAAGTGATTAAAAGTATGTACCACATCAATTTTTGGCTCGTTGTGTTAAGATCATGCATGCTCTTTAAAATGCATGTGTGTTATAATATGCACATGCTCTAGAGAACATGTGTGCTTTTGTGATGTGGAAAACAAGAACAACATGATGCTCAACCTAATTCTCTCTAGAAAAAAACACTCATGTTTGTAGATTACATGATATCTCATTCAAAAAACAACAACAACATACACTTTTTATGTTTTTTAGTGTAATTGGAAGGAAAATTTTTAGTCTTGTTATGTAATTGGAAGGAATTTTTTTTCTTTTTTGTAATTGGAAGGAATTTTTTTTTTTTTGTGTAATCAGAAGGAATTTTTTTTTATTTTTCTTGTTGGAAATCCCTTTAAACATGGGGAACAAATGTAATTGATCAAGAAAGTCTTTGAGGAAAGAAGGAAGAGAAAATTCAAGGTTACATCTGGAAAAATGTAGGATTTTAGTAGAAGCCAATCCAAATTCTAGCACAACATATGCCATTTTTGTTTCTCTTCCATCACCACAAGAAAAGTGCAATATTTCACTAGAATCCAATCCAATTATGTCCTGTAGTGAACCTCCCATGACCATTTCATTGAGACAATTTTTTTTGGATGAGCAAATGATCATGATGGATTTTCTTGGAGTTGATTATACTATGGGTAAAATTAGAGAGGCAACTAGTGCACACCCCTCTGATGAAGAAGTTCATGTGGTGTAATCTCTTTTTCAATAGTTATATATTCTAGGAACTACCTATGAGCATGTTCACTCTCTTCCAGAAATTGACCAGCAATTTATTGAAGTAGTAAGAACTCCTACATTTGTAACTCCACAATAAAGAGGTCAAGAGTGCCAAAATACAACTCCATCATCCCTACCTACACTGAGTAGTGTGCATAAAATAACTCTTAAATACATCTAGGTGGATGAAAGTGGTCTAGCATTACTTGAAGGTAAGTCACCTAATCGAACTATTCATTATCAATCATACAAAATTATTAAAGAATTTTTGAAATAAAATTTGATACAACTAAATGTTAGTTATTTATGTCTTTGTTAAAATCTAGGAATTTGAATATTGTTAGGAAAATTTTAGGTATTAAAACAATTAAAAGTTCATAAATGAGTAATCATATTGTTACAAGCCTTGTGGACGTTTTTCATAAAATTGGTAAAAAAAACTTGTTCTCGAGATCGTAATGTAACCCAACATGTCTTGTCACAATCAATTGTTATCAATATCACAAGGAAACATCATTTACTTAAACAAACATCTCATCTCATTAAATGCAATGTCAAAACCCTTTGAAATTATTATATTAGATGACATAGCCTCGACATAGGTGGCCAAGCAAATTTATGGTCCTTCATTAGTAGGCTACCTTGTTTTGACATGAAGTTGATTGGAGCAGTTAAGGAACTAGTACAATTTTTTTGGCATGAGAACACTAGGCCTTCTTTCAACCAAAAATATGTATTAAAATTGAAAAGGGGTTCTAGGGACCATGAACCCCACATTAAACACTTCCTTGAAATTATAGAGACAGAATTGTATGAGAGATTTAAGAATGATCTTAATGTACTTAATTTGGGCCAAAGATCCTTTGAGAATGATAGCCTTGGTATGTATGAATAAACACAATATATAACACATGTTGTTGTAGATACCACATTGAATATGGTTATTATTATGCCAAACACACATATGTATTACATAACACCCTTGTGTAGGAATGGTCAATTATATTACCACCAACATGTTTTAGATACTTTATTCATAACATCATGTGTACAAGGCTATAGAGTTGTATATATTATCAAAAATCTTTCTTAAATGGGACATGCCCCAAGTGCGGTGGAATGAAATTATTGAGAAAGTGCATGCATGTGAGGAATGAGTATGAATTGGGGAGGAAGGAAATTTACCTACATAGCTTCAAATATGTCACGATGATACTACAAAAGGGAATGAAAGAAAAAATATACAGTTGGTGACTTCATAGCTTAGTAATGAGTACTTAAATGGTATATTTTCTTTCATATTGCACTTGTGACAATGGAAATTATCGTAACAATGAACTTATATATGTATTTATTATTATCCCACTAAATATGAGTCTATGACTTCATCAATAATTTCTTTGAAAAGACCCTTGTCACTTCAAAATATTTCAATTTTAAAAGTTATTTGTTGATTGTAGAAATTTTTGTTTGTTTTTTAAAAAATTATTATAAAAAATTAAATAAAAAGTGATTAGATAGTTGGATAATTTATAATTAGTAACAACCACATTAATAATGTTAATGTGTTTGAATATGTCCATAGAGAATCATATTTAGCACATAAAAAATATTATTAATATTTTAAATATAAGTCTGTTAATATTATTAATGTGCTTGTTGCTAATAAAGGATCGAGACATGTGATCATTTTAATATTACTTATCACTATTATTACTAAACATATTTTAATTGATTTTTTTTTAATTATCATATATGATTATATTATGACATAATAATAATACAAACAACATTGATATGATTTACTATATAGCTGATCATATAATTTTATTATGTTTTAATAAGAATATAAATTTTAAAAACAAATGATGATGATGATTAACGTTCACTAGACCATAATTGTTTTATCGACCTTAAGAAATGAAAGAGATTACTTGGATTTTTTTATAATTTTACTTATGTGCTTCAAATCATTAACATAGTCAAATATATATTTGGATGTCTATGACTATTTAAATAACATACCAAAGATTTTTTTTAAATAATAAAATAATTTTGACAATTTGAATATGGTCTAAAAATATGAAATGTAGGAAATTGAATTAGCTTTCCAATATGTAATTTTTATTTATTGAATTTGTGTATGACTATGTGAAATTTGAGTTTTTCTAACAATGGTATGTTATTTTTCATACAAAATTTAATGCATGTGTTTCTCCTCTTGAAAGTGTTGAGTACTTAAATGATAGAATTTCCTTAAATTTTTTTGTAGAATTGTAGACAACACATTGTTCTTATGGAGGTTTTTTTTACAAAATTTATAATGTTCATTTTATATATTTTTTTTTAATTATGAAAGTCATTATATCCTTGAAATTACAAGGCCTTGCATTCATGCATGGTAAAATGTATGTATTTTAAGATTATATATGTCAAAACAAAAATATAAAAAAAAAAGTAAATAATATTAATTTAAAAACAAATTGTATATTTAGAACCTGCATAGTCCACTCTATATGTGTGTAGTTTCATCAATGATGGATATTTGTAACCTATACAAAAATAAAGTGAAAAATAAAGATATTGAGAGGTATTCAAAAAATGGAGCTTTTGATGTATTTGTAGCCTAAACCACCACACTTGTCATTATGAGCCTAATGTTGAGGCAACCAAATCAACAAACACGTATACTAAAATTGTCACTCCCACCCAAAAATATTGAATGAAAGGAATGTACATGTGGTCTAGAGTTCATGCACGTTCTAGAGCATGTGCATGTTCTTAGAACACGCATGCACTTTTTTGGTTAATCATTCACAAGGTAGGTCTAACAATAATGTGCCCAAGCAAGGTTGTAGTAATCTAGGGCCAATAACAACATGTTCACCCACCAAAAATGAAATTTCAAGGATATCCCTAGTCTCGTGATGCGAATAGTCAGCATTATGAGTTTTTGAACATTAATTATGAGTCTCTATAACTTGGATATGGTCACGGGAACAAACCCAAGATTTATTCTCTAAAGGAAGCTTATAGCTTCTGGGGCCAAGAATGACACTTTGATCCACCACAAATGACCTATCAAGGGAATCCTTTTCCTATAGCTAGCTATATAGGCACCACTAGCATTTTTTAGCATTGGGTATGGGTCTCAAGGCCCTGGACATGGCCAAGGGAGGAAACATGAATGTTAGGCCCTAAAGGAATCCTCTAGCCATCTAGGGCCAAGAAGGATGCCTCAAAAACCATGCATGACCTCTTAAGGGTATCATTGGCCTAGTATCATGGATTTCGATGATGTTAGGTAGTTTTGAGCAGTAAGTATGTGTACTAGTGCCTTGGAAATGATCTAGGGAAAAAGGTCATGCTAGGTGTTAAAGAAAACTTTAATACATCTAGAGCCATGAGCACACCCCCTAAACCTTTATTAGGTCCCCACACCCCCTACACATTCATCATAATTTCCTAGTCAATACCCTAGGCCTCAAGCCACCTTCAATCCTAGGTCCCCATGTCCCAGTTTTCCCCAATACCCTCCACACCTAATTCCCCTTCTTTATCCCTAATGTCTAAAGACCTTGATTAAAGGTATGTGTCGCAAGAATTTTCTTTT
>ML790095.1:112988-202316 GCA_009831015.1 Picea engelmannii | reverse complement strand
CCCCTAGAATTACATATCCTCCTCTCTTTTATGTCTCTCCTTCACCTCCTCTCCTCCTCCCCATCCATCCGACCTCACCCTCGCCATTTTATCCTTCCTCATTTCCTTCATTCCCACTACTCCACCTTCCCTATACATACAACCTTCACCTCTTCTCACCTCCTACCCATTTCCCCCTCTCTCTCCACCCCATCAGGCCCCACCACATCCTACATTCCCCTCCATCCCATCGAACCCCTATCCCACTCTTCCACGTTGTCCCTGTCTCTTCTCAGACCATATCCCTACCTACCTTTGGACCTCTAACTCTATTCGACTACTAGCCCCCTATGTGCCTATGCCCCTACTTCCACTTGGACCTTAGTCTCATATTCCCCTAGGCCCCCGACTTTACATAACCCCTAACCTCCTATTCACTTTGGCCCTAAGATATATATTCCCATAGATATTCCTTTGAGACCCACATCCCCTGCACCTTCATCTTAGTTCCCTCATCACTATCCTACACCTCAAACCACCTTCAATCCTAGGCCCTCAAGCCCTACTTTCCCCCAATCCACTCCACACCTTCTCTATCCCTAATGTCTAAATACCAAGTGATTAAAAGTATTTTCCACATCAGTTTTTGGATTTTTTTGTTAAGAGCATGCATGCTATTTAGAATACATGTGTGTTATAATATGCACATGCATGATTTTTTTATGCGAAAAACAAGAATAACATGATTCCCAACCTCATTCTCTCCAGGAAAAAAAAAACTCTTATGTTTGTAGGTTACCTGACATCTCCTGCTAAAAAAAAACAATGACATACACTTTTTATGTTTTTTAGTGTAATTGGAAGGAAAAATTTTGTCTTGTTATGTAATTGGAGGGAATTTGTCTTTTGTGTAATTGGAAGGCAATTTTTGTCTTTTTTTGTAATTGGAAGGAAATATTTTTTCTTTTTCTTGTTGGCAATCCCTTAAAACATGGGGAACAAACATAATTGATCAAGAAAGTCTTCAAGGAAAGAAGGAAGATCAAATTCAAGGTTATGTATGGAAAAATGTAGTATTTCAGTAGAGGCCAATCCAAATTCTAGTGCAATATATGCCATGGTTGTTTCTCCTCCGTCACCACAAGAAAAGTGTAGGATTAAGCCAATCTAATTCTGACATATAGTGAAACTCCCATGATTGTTTCATCGAGACAAGTTGTTGTGGATGAGAAGACAATCATGATGTATTTGTTTGGAAATGATTATACTATGGATGAAATTAGAGAGGAAACTAGTGCACAACCCTTTGGTGAAGAATTTCATGTGGTGTAACCTCTTGTTTGATAGTTAGACATTCTAGAAACTACCCATTAGCATGTTCACTCTCCTCCCGAAATTGACCAGCAAGTTATTGAAGTGGTAAGAACTCCTACGTTTGTACTTCCACAATAGAGAGGTCAAGAGTGTCAAAATACAGCTCCATCATCCCTACTTAGACTAAGAAATGTGCATTGAAAAACTCTTAAATGCATCCAAGTGGATGAAAGTGTTCTAGCATCACTTGAAGTTAAGTCACCTAATTGAACTATTCATATGAATCATACAAAATTATTAAAAAAAAATTTGAACTAAAATCGGATACAACTAAATGTCAATTATGTATGTCTTTGTTAAAATCTAGGAATTTGACTATTGTTGGCCCTTGACCAAGTTTTGAGAAACACTTGGTCATATTTGACCATTTTTGGGACTTCGATAGCCTGTCAAAGATGGAGCGCCAGGTGAAGCTGATATCACGGGATCTCGACCCACTTCGGGCATGTTTTAGGGTTTTGGGTTAATGTAATGGGAAAGGGATGTCGGCCCGTGGGTTTACCCATGCTTAGGCCCACTTTTGTAATCTATAAATAGATACAAAGGAAACATAAGAGCAGGGGGGGGATGGCTTAGTGCTAGTAATTAGATCTGTGTGATCGGATGTGGATTGTAAAATATTTGTGCATGATTGTAAGAGGCTTGCAGGGCTAAGTGCAAGTTGGTGTAGGAGGTTGGGAAAGGCTTTGTGCTAAAGCGCAAGGAAGAAGGATCTAGTGAGCTACGCAGATCTTTTGTCCTGTGTGGAGTAAGGATTGTTGAGGCTCAGTGTTGTAACTGCTTGACCGAGATAATAAAGAAGAAGAGTTGGTGGACGTATCCCCAGGGTGGGGGTGAACCACGTAAATTTGTGTGTCATGCTTTGTGGTGTTGCTTACATGTGTTGTCCCTCTCTTGCTAAGTCCTATGACATGTTTAGATAGATTTACTTATGCTTTGTGCTTATTAGATGTGTATGAATAGTAGATATGATGTGTATGAGGATGCTTAGTGTTGATATACTGGATTTGATCTATTTTACTGTTGCTAAGTGTTGAAATACCTTAGATCTAAGTGAATAATGTGATGCTCTGTGCTTTCTACGAAGTATAATAAGGGTTGAATATTGATGAATGATCGATGCTAAGTACTCTGTAAGCTATTTAATCACAGATTTGTGTCCCAGTTAAGGTTGCAGACACTTGAGTCCTGCAACCACCCCTGCCTCTACCTCAGGTGAGACTTCATCTGCTTCGCAGGTGTTGCCGAAAGGGCTGGTAGTTAGGGTTTTGTAGGTGCGCTCTTGTAGCGTTGAACCCTGGGTCTGCCCCTGTGCCAACAACTATTGTTTGGAGAATTTTAGGAATTAAAAAAATCAAAAGTTCATAAATGAGTAATCATATTGTTCAAATCCTTATGGATTGTTTTCATAAAAATGGTAAGAAAACTTGTTCTCAAGACCGTGATATAACCCAACATGTCTTGTCACAATCATTTGTTAGAAAGATCACAAGAAAACATCATTTTCTCAAACAAACATCTTATCTCATTAAATGCAATGTCAAAAACATTAGAAATTATTCTATTAGATGAGATAGCCTCCTCTGTGGTGAAAGGAAAATCCTATGGAGAAAATGTAGGAAGAATTTCCTTATTTGGTTCATCTGTTTCACTAATCTTAGTCTCATTTTCAATTTCTTGTACATGAGCCTTAGCCATTGGCATGTTTGGAAGGTGTGCAATCGTCCCATATTTGATAGGTGCATTGATATAAGTTAAATCCATTTCTAGTGTGCCACTCAGCATTGCAGCGGACTTCCTAGATAAAAGCATGCCCCATACATCAAGGACATCTACCACCACAACATCAATATGGATCACCCTCTCATGATATTTACCAAGGTGTACCTTAATGTTCTCAACTACCCCATGGGTAGGTATGCTTCTAGACTCAAACCTGCACACATTTCTATAAGGTCGTGTGGTCTTTAGGCTTAGTTTCTCCATAACCCTTAAATACATCATGTTGGCACCTATTATTGATTCAATCATACAGTTGTTGAGACATTTTTTATTTACTACCAATGACATAAATAAAGGTGGGTGACCATCATATTATACCCTTAAATGATCTTCTTGTAGCATAATAGGAGGGTCTATTGGTTCATACAAAACATTGAAAAACTTCTCAAACCTTTATTTCATGGATGGGACCTTGATAATTTCCTTCAACGGGATGGTTACATGCATTTTGGCCAATGCACCTTCCAAGTCAAAATTCAAGTCAACCTTGTTAGTCTTAGAAGAAGTCTTAGGGAGGAGTATGTTCATAGGTGGAGGTTTTGGTTGTAAAGTTGTAGGGCCAGTAGAGGGAGATTGGTTCATTCGCTTTTGCCTAGTATAAACTTGGAATTATTGTCTTTTCAACTTCTCTCTTGTCTCTTTATCAAGGCTATTGATAACCTCCATCCTAGCCTTCCCAGCTGCCTCCTTTATGCCTTCTTAATGTTCTTCAGATGAGATATTAAAGAAAATATTATGGTTCTTCAATGGTATGGTTGATAATGTTGACTTGATCATGATCCCCATTTTTCAAAGGGCATTCATGCTCCCAATGTGATTCTTTGCATTGAAAACACCATGGTTTCTCTTCTACCATGTTTGTGGGAGATAAGGTGTTACAAACCTCTTGATCATTCTTGGGCTTGAAACCTTGATCGGTCCTTTGGAATTTCCATTTATAAGGAGGTATATGAGCTTGTTGTTGGGCTCTCTCAAGGTTGAAAATCTTATTCATCATTAACTCTTGGGTTTTTACCATGCCATATACAGTCAATTGAAGCTTTGCCAAGCTAGTGCCAATATCCGAGGTAGTCTCAGCATTGTGAACTACTTTGGGTTTAGCATCAATCTTAACTCTTTGGGATGAAAAGGGTTCTACCTTGGATGATGATAGGTTATTTTCAAATTTTAGAGCCATCTCATGGGATTCTTGAATTGTTTTAGGAGATTTTTCTCTGATAAGGAAACCCATTTGTCCTGAAAAGGCCTTGGTGTAAAGAGAGAGAAGAAATTTGTTTGAAGGGTGGTGTCTTATTGGGATATGTTGTACTATAATCTCAAACTTATAATGGAATTCCCTAACAGCTTCATTTTCAGATTTTGTGATGTTATTAAGACTTTCTAGTAACATGTTGGGGTCTTATTTGACACTCCATATTTTGAGGAATTCTTCTTCTAATTGATCCATAGATGTCATACTAGCATCAAGGAGACCATTATACTGTATTCTAGCGCCATCATAAAGGGTGGCAAAGAAAAACTGCATTGCCAAGTCTTCAGTGTCATCACTGATGGGATGAAGTTGGAAAAAGGCCCAAAAATTTATCATGTGGTCCTCAGTGCCAACCACCTCATTACCAATGAACTTAGGAAACCATTTTTCATACCTAGGGGGAATTTTTCAAGGGTATCCTAGAATGCATGTCATGTCCAATGACTTAAAAAGTTTGGACGCCCATTGCTTTTGGTTATTACGTTGATTTCGATTCTAGGTCTGAGTTTGGGCATTAGACATTGTGCTTATAGGAAGATTACCTCCAAATAGTGATTTTACTACAGGAGAGTTTCAGGGAGGTTTTCTTCTACAATATTTTGGAGGATTGGTGTATATCCATGAACTTTGTGGAGTCGCCAGATAATCTTTTTCACGATTACCAAAGTGATAAGGGGATCTCCCTCATTAGAGTCACTAGGTAAGCTTTGAGAAATGAAGTATTTGGACAAAGGATTACTGAAAAAGTGTTGTTCGAGGAAAATTGACTCGATGTTCCCCGGAAACGACGCCAAAATTTTTATTGCACAATCTGTACTTTCTTAAAGCCTAAAGGAAAGTAGGCCTAGATTGGAGTAACACGGAGGTCGTTATGTCACTGTCACCCCAACATGGTACCTCTTTCTCTTTAGGATCAGGAGGAGAAAACCTCACTCCAAGGTAGATGTCCTAGGACCTAGTTGGTTGATGAAGGGTAAAAATACCAGGTAAAACCCACCCCTCTCTCTAGGTCACTCAAGGAAAGAAGTCACTTGGTAAAGTTCAAAGGGATAAAAGGAAATGGAAATGAATGGTACCTTCCCTTTACCAATGAAACATAAAACATTAGATATAAAAATGATTTGAATAATTATGATAAGTGACTTCTTAGATGAATTATGTGCTACTAAAACAAGCTATATAAAACAAAGATAAAATTATAGTAGCAATGATGTATCCAGAAATTGCAAGTTATGATGACAAAAATGATATAAAGACTTTGCAATTTGATAGTACTTTGTCACTTACAATTTCAAGATTAAAACAAGTCAATAAGTGAATTCAATGGATTGTCAAAACACTTGTAACGATAGTAAAATAAATAATGATGACAACATCAAAACCACTTCAGAAAAGTACTTAAGTTAGGAAATTAAACAACTATTTCAACACTTATTGATTATAACTTGCTTAGTACAAGTGTTGGGTGGTCTTATGAAAAATTTAAGGGGTTTTTAGGGGTTACAATGATGGTTGTAACAGTATTTACAACAACAAAATCCTTCAACAACCTCATAATTTTCACTTAGAATAATAGCAAAGGGAAGACTAGAGCATTAGTGTGATAGTGCCCAGGCTAGTGCAAATTTCTGGGTAAGTTTTCAATATTTAATTGGTTGATATAAGCTGCAAATTATAGTTGTAGAAGTGATTATGGTAGTAGTAGTGTGGTTGTTAGTGTTTCTAAGCTAGATTATTTTTAGTGTTAGTTATTAAGAGCTTCAAGGAAGAGAGTTTGAAATTTTGTTTTGATCTCATTCATCCACAAGAGCATAGAAATCAATGCCTTTAGGGGCTTATGGAGCCAATAGCAACAACAATATTACTTGGGAAATAAAGAAATGATAATAATTGTCTAAGAAAAGAGGTATATGCGAGAGGTGTTGGCACTTCAGGGCCTCAAGCATCTACGTATTTAAGAGAGGTTTTGCTAGAGAATAGAAACTTCTAGGCCCTAATGTACCTTTCTTCCTTAGAATTTTGAAAAATAATTGGTACTTAGAGTGAATTTACTAGAGAGATAGAACTTTAGGGCTCTATTAGTCACTTCCAAAACAATTTATAATTGGAAAATTCAAGCTAGTAGAAAAGTTATAAGGAAAAAGAAGAACTTATGTTTCTCCCCTACGGTTTAAACAAGAAATTTAATAATCTTTGACATGAAACACGCAAATTTTACCACAAACATTCATTACATGAATAAAATTCATATTTTCTACTTAATTCACTAATAATAATCGAGTCAAACCCTAGTTGAATACCATTCCACCATGAAAATTTCCAAGATACACCACCATAAACCTTCCTCGGGAGATGTGCACTAGTTATTTCAGCCAATAACCCTTAAAGAGGGAGATAATTTCATTCCACCACTTGTGTGTGATGAGTGATGATGAAAAAATGAACATAGACAACCATATTTATATGGGAAATCCTGACTAATTAATCCAAAAGTTTTTTATTTTCATAAAACAAAGCCTACATGTCAATTTTCTCTTAAAATTCAAAATTAAATCAATTTTCAAAATTAAAACCCCAAAGAGGGTGGCATCATGCTTCCTAGGGTGACGTTAGGCATCCTCCATGAGATGTTGACATCATACAGCAAAATGTTGGGCCTCCAAAGGCCCTCCTCCATGCCACATGTGCCAAAATTGTAGCCCAACATCTCTCAATTTCAAACCCTAGCCCTAGGTGACGTCATGGGTCTCCTAGGGTGATGTCCAAGGTCTCCAAAGACAACACCCAAGTGGGGAAGGGTGGACCCTCATTATCTAGGCCTACCAGGGTGCCTCCAAAGGAAACATCCTCTTCCTTCACTATGAAAATTGGTATTCATTGTCTTGCTCCAAGCCTGGGGTCTCTGAATCCATCCTTGGGCTCCAAGCCTTCATGAAGGTCCAAATTGATCATCTCCTCATGAATATTTTTCCACCAGGAAAATTCCTATAAAGACAACAAGTACGCCCTCCAGGCGTTCATGAGTCACAAGTATCTTAGCAAGTAAATCACATCCAATAATTAAATTACCCAAACATTGGCATCACACCCCCCTTAACCCCAAACAAATGCTCAAAGATGTTATGCAATTTGACAAGTTAGGTTTGGAGAGGGTCTCAGGGTGTCCTATTGGGCTAATCCCTCTTAAGTTTGGGGTGTTTCCTAGGTGGATTTTAGTCCAATTTATGCAAGTGTATGAGGTGGCATGGGGTAAATATTTGGGCATGGGGTGCATGTGATAATAGGGGAATGTAGAGTCTTACCTTTGGTTTCCTTTATGGATGGTGAGCTGCACCTTGTCATGCAAGTAATTTTTTCATATCCCATTCATTGCCAATCATTCTTAGCTTTATTTATTTTAATATTTTTCTCTTGTGCTACAAGGGAATAGTTGATGGTCGTTTTCCTGGTTTGATGACCATAGGTGATAGTGTTATCAACAAACATCTCACGGAAATGAGAAGGTTGGCTCGTAATGAGACCCCATTTATCTTGGCTATGCCACCAAGATCCACTACCCTGGTTTGGTGACCAGATAGGTGGTAATGTCATATCACTACATGTCCATGGTCGTAATAGGTCGGCTCGTGATGAGACCTCCTATCCATCAACTAGTACCTTGAGTGTTTATGTTATATTGTGGGTCCCCTTTTCTTACTAAGAAGATTTTCACTATTTTATATAGGATCCCTAGGCGAAGCAACTCGAAGGTTTCAAAATTGGTTTTTAACTCTTTCCAGTTACTTTTACCCTCTGGCCCTTCAGCCCCTTCTTCCCACAAGGTAAGGTACAACCCTTCCTAGTGTAGCCAATCCCAATTCCCAAAAATAAAGGGGAGATGGAAAGTGGTAAGTGTGGAGGGAACATATGATGATTTTCCAAAGATCCACCTAGTAGCAACCCATCCTAAAGGGAAATAAAATTATTAGGGAACTGTGTCACCCTTCCAGGTTTGAATGAGGAAAAGAGCATAATTTACAAGAAAACATCATGAAACGAAGAAGGATTAAATACAACATGTTCAAGTACTTCAGAAATCAAAGTGATATATACCATGATACCCAAACTCATCACCTCATGGAGCAAGACTCACTGCTACTTCAGGATCATTTTGGCATAATGGACGTTGTTTCTGGCAATATGTGGACTACTCTTGAATAAAAGAGTGGCCCTATGGGACTATTCTTATTTCATCCAGCTCTCAGAACTCCATGTCTGGAACCTGTGGACCTCGAGACACAATCTCCTTAGTTATCCCTAGGCTAGGAGATAACACGGCCTTTACTAGTAGGATACCTTGTTCTGACATGAAGTTAATTGGAGTAGTTAAGGAACTAGTACACATGTTTTGGCATAAGATCCCTATGCCTTCTTCCAACCAAAAATATTTACTAAAATTGAGAAGGGGTTCTAGGGACCATGAACCCCACATTAAACACTTTCTTGAAATGACATAGAAAAAATTGTATGAGAAATTTAGGAATGAGCTTAGTGTATTTAATTTGGGCCAAAGATCCTTTGAGAAAAGATAGCCTTTGTATGTTTGAATAAAAACAATATATAAAACATGGTATTGTAGATACCACATTGAGTATGGTTATTATTATGACACACATACACACACATGTGTGTGTATTGAATGTGTATACCTTTGTAAAATTTAGCAATAAAGTTGATATGTGGAGGGGGTCTTGTCCCACAAACAAGTGGGTCTCATACACCAATTTGGTGTTTGTCTTGGTTGTGACCTTAAAAATAGATTATTATTATTATTATTATTATTACAAGGCTATAGGGATGTGTATATTATCAAAAATATTTCTTAGATGGGACATGCCTTAAGTGCAGTGGAATGACATTATTGAGAAAGTGCATGCATGTGAGAGATGAGTATGAATTGGGGAGGAAGGAAGTTGATTTGAAAAGATTCAAATATGTTGCGTATAATACTGGTGGAGGGAATGAAAGAAAATATATATAGTTGGTTACTTCTGACGTTAGTAATGAGTACTTAAATGGTATCTTTTTTTTCATATTGCACTTTAAAATGTGATGGGGGAAATTATTGTAACGTTGAAATTATATATGTATTTATTATTTTACAGTCCACTGGATGTGGCCTAGGTGGTTGGGAGGAATGATTTTTATCCTCCCCACCTAGGTTCAAATCCTTGGAGTGACATGTGTCATTGGCTCCCTTGTGCCATGTTTCAACAAATAATTATTCCACTTGGGTGTACGATTTCCCAGTCATCTACCGACCTGTCATGCCATGTGTCTCATTAGGGTATGGCCATATCATCACCATATATATGTATGGTCTATTCCATGTGTCACACTTGCAGTGGTGACATGTGTCACCTTGACCCCTTTGACTTTAACCTTTGAGCTGGTTGACTTGAACTTTTATCAGCCATATATTTTGTGTTCTAGCTTCGTTTGAGGTGAAATTTGCGTCATTTTAAAGCTATTACTGAGCTCTACACATTGATGGAATTTTAAATATCATTTGAGATATTTGAATTTTGAGATTTTATGGATCCCCTGGGACCTCTGTGAGTGTTCTGGATCCTCCTGGACCTTTGTGAGAATTCCTTAGATCCTCCTAGATCACACCTTCTAACTGAAGAATTTTTGGACCTCTAAAAGTATGAATGTAAAACAAATTAGTGATGATAACTCTAATTCACTCTTCCACCTTAATGAAAGGATCTTATCCAGTAACTTAGTGATGAAGCTTCTTCACTCTTCCATCTTGTTGAACATTCTATAACTTAGTATTCACCTTGGATCTTTGATCTCATATATTAGATCAATGTACTCGTGTTTGCTTCTAAAATATGGCTCTGACTCTGGCCTTTGGCATTGTCTCTAATAGAATATAGCTTTGGTTCTGGCTCATAGATTCACCGATAACAAAAGTCATGTTTGTTGAATCTCTGAAATACCTATATCTTGTATTCAACATCCACTCCCATCTCTTATTATGTTGAAGATAGTTTATCTTGGCCAATATGAAACCAACTCGAATGTTGATCTATGTCTTTCCCTTTTGGAGTCAATGTTCCTACAATGTTGATGTCTATGTATAAGTTTTTTAATAAATTCCCTATCCATTTCTTCTCCTTCCTTGAAAAACAATTATGTCTATATTGTTACCATATGTACCTAACTCTCTTTTGCTCAAGGTATACATCCACACGAACATGACATAGTGTTTTAAATATTATTATGGCATGCACCTTTATATGCCTCTTAAAAGAGGATCATTTCTCATTTACCAGCTCGAGAAAGTTTTTCATTAATTCGATGCTTTTTCCGCTTCTAATCTACATGTTGCAACTTCTCGTATCCTTTTGTTCATTTTCTTTTGGTACTTTAAAATCAAGAATGTTAACTTAGACAATTTGATCCATATGTATTCCTTTAGCTGATGTCAAGACAAAACAATTGTCTATGTATTTTTGAAAGGATTAGAAATATTTATAAGATCCCTCTCACTCTAAAACAAAGTGGCTATATAGAAACCATTTTTACAATATTCCTCTCACTTCTAACAATATGTAAGGTGGCTATATAGAAATCCCTTTTAAAGAGATTCCTCTCACTCTTATAATTTACATTGAGTGGCTTACAAACCTTATAAATAGACCCTAGGAGATATCTACATATGCATATCATCTTACATTTACAAATATACATATTTACAATGAAAATATTTTTTTATGGATGGTTTATTCATAGACTCATCCTCCCCTTAGTACTAGAAGGAGTTTTATAGCTTCCAATATCTGACAATTCCTCTAACACTGACATTGAATATGATGCAAAATCTGATGTTGAATTCAATAAACCATTAGAACAAATTATAGGTCTTCCTAGTAACCTATATAACCTATCTTTTCAAATACCAAGGATTATTTTTGTGTCTAGAGCATCTTCCCTTGAATATACAAGTACCTGTCCATTTTAAAATGTGATTGCATAACCTTCATATTCATAAGATATAACTGAGAGTAGGTTTACCTTCAATTCTAGAACATATAACATATGTTCTATTCTCATAAATCCTCCTGGATCAAGCTGCAATCTTACATATCCATACCCTTTTATTTCTTGTCTGGTGTTAGTTCTAGATCCTACATGGAAATTTGTGTCAGTATCTCAGAACGTCGGAAATATTGATCTCATCCCGCTCATGTGGCGATATGAGTCACTATCCATGAACCATTCATCGATGTCTTCATATATCACTTTTCCAAGACCAACCATTAGGAAGTATTCTTTCTCAAATATTTTAGTAAGACAATTAACTTCATTTGTTTATTTTCTTCTTGCAAGTGCCTTTACATATTTATGGTTCTACTTTAGGCATAAGTATGGGTAAAGTGTCCAACACTTCTTTATTTGATTTCCACTCTTACCACAATAAGAGAAGATTATATTGTTCCCATATTGGAACCAATATCCCTTTTTGTCATTCCCCCTTTTCCTTTGCTTTAAGAAATTATTTTTACCTTTAGAATTCTTCTTGGAGGGCTTATTTCAGATGGACAATCTTCTTCAACATTTATCCACATCAAGGCTACTAGCTCCACAGGAAGCACATGGATACTTAGACCATTTACCAGTCTTATCAATGGAAAATGTCTTCATTTCCCCTCTATCATGCACATATTTCTTTGGAGATGTCTTACACATGTTACCTTTCACTATAATGGAAGGTACGACTAATTTTTTATGAAGGAATTCTTCATCTAAATTTCTCCTTGCTTCAGCTATCCTCGAGCATTCTCCATCCGAGGAGTCATCCTTCTTGATCATGCCTTTTGAAAGAGGTAGTCCCTTTTTCATTGGATACTTTCCATTCTCATCCTACCAATTTCCATGGATTGATGCTAATGGTGCCAATACTTCATTCCTGATCTGCAACTTTCTTTCTAACTCATGAAAAATACCCTTATGGAATTCCTCATGACATATCAGTTGATATTGCATCTTTTGTTTCTATTCCTCAAGAGTTTTCAACTGCATCCTTAACTCATAATTATCCTTCTGGATCTATCAATTAATGTTCTTATGTAGCCTCAACTTCATGAGAGCTTTACTCATCTTGTCCTCTTGATAAGATCCTTCAAAATATTCACCAACTGAAGTCTTGGATATCATTACATCAACAACTTGAAAATACATATCAAAACTAGCTCTGATACCACTTGGTATGAAAATCCGTGGACACCACTTATTTCCTTACAATATATACATGAAAAATCTAACTTGATTCAGAATTAATTCATGATCGTATTGAGGTGATTTGCAGAAAAATGATGATGTGCTCCTTATCCAAAAATTCATAAAATGATGATTAATTTGTAGATTTATGAGATGACGCAACAAAAAATAAAAGAACTCAAATTACATATATGGATGACATATTACTTCATCTTCAAAGTCCCTTTATATAGTAAGATTGGTCTCCATCATCTCAAAATACCAAATTACATTACAATATGGGCTTACAAAAATCCAATTTAATGGAATCTCTTTAATTCCTCTACTCAAAACAAGAAAATTAGTTCACCATTAGAATCCTTGCAAAATTCTAAGAAATTTGAGTATAAAGTCAACCAAATTTTGAACTAGCTCAATTTTACCCTCTTTACACACCAAACAATGCTCTATGCCACTCATTAATGGAAATTCAGATGAAGACGTTTACAAATGACCTATTATAAAATAAAATAAAACACCATTCAAATCCTCTTGGAAAAATGAGAAAAATGAGTATAAATATGACTATGTTCCGTCAATATACCTTATGGCATGCATCTCGAGACAATGCCAATTAGGCTCATCTTCCTACACATAAATCTATGCATCAGTACAACCTCGGGATCCATGCACACCTCGGACTTTGCACCATCATTAGGATGTGTATCCTTGGTTTGTGTATAGACACAGAAAATTGTGCCCGTTATTTAAGCCAAGGGCCTTAACTCCCCATCTGGAATCGTAGCATCAACATTTGATAAATGGTTTGGGAATACCATAAAAATGGAGTTTGTTGGGATATCAATTAAGGAATTAGTGGAGTTTATGGTAGTTCGGGGGTTTGAGCCCCACCGACCTCTGATCGTTTCATTGTTTTTTTTTATATGGTTTGTAACCATATAATATACATATCATGTGGCGCATATCGTTGTAACTCCCCTCACAATTATGGTTCATGGTCACATATATATTACATACAACTGAGGGTCAAGGGCTTAGGCCCTCAACCCTTTTACCTTCATTTAAACATTTGACCCATGTTAAAAGGATGTGGTGATGTATAGGGGTAAGTGACAACGTGCGGGTGCAATGGTAATGGAGGGTTAGTAAGGTTTATAGAGGTCAAGGATTTGACCCCCATAAACTCCATAATTTTAATAAACCTTAAGCATTAATTTCCAATGAGAATTCGCCATGTGGTGGCCTCTCATTGGCTCCCTTATCCCACATTTTAATGAATAATTAGTCCACCTGGATGTACAATTTCCCATTCATCTACCGACCTGTCATGCCACATGGTGCCTTGGAGTGTGGTTATGTCATCACCATACAATTGTACGGTCTACGCCACATGTCACCCTTGCAATGGTGACACGTTTCACCTTGACCCCTTTGACTTTGACCTTTGACCTCGTTGACTTGAATTTTGACTAATCATGTATTTTGTGTTCTAACTCCGTTAGAGGTGAAATTTGTGTCGTTGGAAAACTATCGCTATGCTCTACTCATTGATGGAATTTTTAAGATAATTTGAGATATTTGAATTTTGAGCTCTTATGGATCCCCTGGGACCTCTATGAGCATTATGGATCCTCCTGGACCTCTATGAGCATTCCTTATATCCTTCTAGATCAACTACTCCATGTAAATCTCCTCTAATAGATCTTTGTGAAGAAATGCATTCTTCACATCCATATGATGGACTTCCCATCCTATGGCTACCAAAATTGCAAGGGCCAAATGAATGGAGTCCATCTTCTCTACTGGAGCGAATGTCTTATCATTGTCTCTCTAATTGATTCTCAACAAGTGCTTTGAACGTTTTGATATTCTCAAAGACCTTAGACTTCTTCCCGAGAAAAAAATGCCCAAGTATAACGTGAGTAATCGTCCAAAAATGTAAGCATGTACCTTGCCTTGCAGATGGATGGATGAAGGAATGGACCCATGAGATCATTGTGGATCATATTTAATGGAGAGGAGGCCCTATGAGCCTTCCCTTTCTTTAACTTCTCTTGAGGATGCTTTCCAAGGACGCATCCTTCACAAACCCATTTGGAAAAGTGGATATCAAGTAATCTAGTGATCATCCCTTTCTTGCTAAGTTGTTACATCTACCTAAAGTTCAAGTGACCAAACCTCTCATGCCATAATCTACTATTGTCTTCAACATGCGTAAATAGTACAAAGTAATCAGGTTCAATAAAATTAGAAAAAGTGTATAACGGATATTGATGATTTACCTCCCTGAAAACAATCATGGGGTTGTCTTACATGTTGAATATGGACACAGAGTCTAGTGTGAAATCCACCTTTTTTCATGAGCTTGAGTGTGTAATTTGATACACCAAGATCAAATTCATGGAAAGTTGAGGAACATGGAGAACGTTCTCAAAACTTCCATTATCTAGTTCTACTCTCCCTTTTTTGGTGACCTTGATTGGAGAGTCATACCCCATGAAGATAGGAGGACCACTGCATTCAGTCAAAGATGATAATATATCTTGTGTGGCATCCATATGGTGGGATGCATTTGAATCCATGATCCAAGCATCAGGTGAAGAGTGAATAGAAACTAATGCATGATTATTACCTTTGGGAGCATGATCCTATGGCTTCTTATTGGCACCCTCAGGAATTTGATCCCCAAGGTTATTCTTTTGAAGAATATGAGTCATAAGGTCTATTTGTTTCTTCATTCATGTGGATTCTAGATGGAATCCTCGATTGCAGTAGGTACACTTATGTCCTTTCTTTCCTTTTCCACTTTTGGATCATGAGGAATCATTAAAGGGTTTGGAGTACGCTTCCTTCTTAGAATCTGCATGTGACTTTGTTTTTCCTTTCACTTTGGATTTCTGATTTTGAGAACTATTTCCATCATATGCAACAAGTGCATGCACTTTGGAGTTTATTATTACACCCATTTTGATGAGTTTATCTTTCTCCTAAATCGGGGTCTCAATGAAGGTATCCAAATAAGGCATAGTCTAGGATTCTCCAGCAATGAATCTTTGAGTGTGGAATGTGGAAAAAAAGACAACGTATTCTGGACCAAGTTTCGACAAAATGGTGAGAAGCATTATCTTTTCCTCCTTTGATTTGTATACCTCGCAAGCCTTGAGTTGTGATAGCAAATCCTTGTACTTTGTGAACAAATCCTAGATGTTTTCAAAAAAAATTGAATCCAATGCAAGTAATTCGACCTCAATAATGTGGCCTCTCCTCTCATCTTGTTTTTCAAAGAGTCCTTCCATAGTGGTCTAGATCTCATTTGGAGTTTTACAATTTGATACATGAAACTACAACTCAAGGGACATGTGCACGTAAAGGGCTCTGTAAGCCTCATACATTATATTGAGGTATTTTTATTTTTCAATGGTTGATTTGGGTTATCTTTCTATATCTATGTTCAACCTGTACAATCCTCTACCTGTTAGAAAAATATCCATATTTTTCTTCCATTCAAAGTAGTTGTACGACGTGAGAACTGCAAATGGTGGAGATTCCATTCTTCTTGTGTTCTTCAATATTCAGTACCTGCAAATAAAATGTCAGTGCACCTTTTTCCTAGAAACTTATGGGATCTGATACCATGTAAAATGTGGTGAGTACCTACACAATAGATCTAGCTCGTAGAAGAATGAACACATCTTGCAAAGGTAAGAAGATGAGAGAAAAATTGGAGAGAAAATAATGATAATTGTATTAACCAAATGAAGGAATGATAAAATACACATGATATACTATGTATAGCTCAACTAATGCACCATAATGGTGGTCTAGAGAGATCTGGACACACTCAGGTAGTTACAGGAGTTAATTGCCACCTAGTCCTAGTCAACTAGTCATGCAGTCTTTAGTTAACTAGACAGACCATAGTGAAATGAGGAGGAGATAAATCATGCACAAGGAATTTTCCTTCCTATTGATGATCTCAAGGTAAGTGCACATAAATGGTGATGATCCCGAGGTTACTTGGTGATAAAACCAAATTTACCCTGAATGAATCCACTTCTATAGTCAATTGAAGAGAATATTATTCTAGAATGTAGGAGAGGTTCCTAAAAAATAGGAGACCCTCAATAATGACTAATAAACATAGGAAAGTAAGGAAAAAATATCCTAGGTGTGTGTAATATCTCCAACACTCCCATCATGGAGATCTAGAATTTTTCATCTTACCCCTGCTACAAATCAATTTTCTGCAGCAACTCACCTTCTAATATTGTTACTCTCTTTGTCTCTCTTCCTTCATCACCACAATCATTGGTCAAGTGATTTTCAGCCATACATCATCTTCACAATTGGATCTAAGTCATGTCCCATCCAGGACATCCTACTACTCTTTCTCATGCAATGTACAAAGTTCCTTCAATGTAGCCAACCACTCATGCTCGAAGCCACACAACATGGAGTCGCATTCTCCCATGTTACACTTCCCTTAAATCAATCCAAAACCACATGCAAACTTCCTCATTCGGTGATTATGTTAGCATACACACATTCTTGAAAATTTACCAGAGACATAGCTCAAAGGCCTTCTTCTTCATGTACCACTTTCATACTCGATCCTTAGTAACCTTCAATTCTTATAACATTATTTTGTAGCATATCTTCTTCCCCAGGAGATTTGAAATCTTCTCCTTTTTCTCTATCAACAACATCTTCATCAACTTCCTCCTCTTCCAGAATGTAAATTCATCCATCTTAAACTCAACAACTTCATTTATACTTCCTCCTAGGTTACTCATCTTCACAACATCATCTTCTAGTTGGTAATTATCTTATACATCTTCATCATCTGCAACCTATGTGATCCTGCAATTTCCTACAATCTTTTCAATTCCTTTTCCTACGCAGATATCTTCTATTGTCTTTTCTTTTCATCCAAGAACATTCACTTCCATCTGCAGCCACAAATTTATTTATTCCTGTAAACAAGAAAATAATATGTTAAGGGAAAACAAATAACTCCATCTTCACTCCCTCCTTTTCTTTGTTACATTGTACACAACCACATGTGTCTCTTAATTTCCACTATTATACTTTTTTGCATCTTTTTTCATCTTCATTCCTCTTAAATTCATGTCTACTCAAAAAATACCTACACAAAGTGATCTAGTTATTTTTAGAATACACTTCACAAGAATTGTGAACACCCTTGGCGCATTGGAAAAACTGAATGGAACCATGAAAAATTCATAAATCTGTAATCATGTTTAAAAGGAAAATTTAGGAATTCCACCTTCCTTATTTCCCAATTGGTCTAACCTAATTGCAAATAAATCTTTGAGAAAGTTGTTGCCTCTTTTATTAATCAAAGAGAATATAAATTTGAGTTATTTTGGGTACCTATTTTTCA
This sequence comes from Picea engelmannii, assembly GCA_009831015.1. Taxonomy (NCBI): domain Eukaryota; kingdom Viridiplantae; phylum Streptophyta; class Pinopsida; order Pinales; family Pinaceae; genus Picea; species Picea engelmannii. The sequence continues at coordinate 184,254 of ML790095.1, read as the reverse complement.
CTGTGGCTCTATTCAAATCTCTACAACCTATGCATGATCATAAGGAACCATCAATATTCTTAACAAATACTATTATTGCACATTGGGCCTAAAAATTCCTTGGTCTAGCAGTTCTTTTAGCTTCATCTGTAGTTCACATATCTCTAGAGTCAACATCCTATAAGGTGTCTTTGATATTGGCTCTACACTGGTTTGTATCTCAATAGTAAAATAAAGTTCTATTTCATGAGATAGACCTAGAAACTCTTTGAGGAAAATTTCCCTGAACTCAAGTAACATAGGGTATTGATCTAAAGAGGATCCATTTTCTTCACTTACTACCTCCACTACATATAGCAACACCATTTTCTTAGACAATGTTTTTGTTTCATTGTCAATATGAAACATAAGAACACCTTTCTATTGATACCCTAGATATAAATTTGTATTCCTTCATAATATAAACAAATCACTCTTTTCTTGAAGCAATCTAAGAAAGTTTGATGAACTTCCAACTAATCCATGCCAATAATGAGGTCATATTTGTTGGTTATGTGTCATATTATTTGAAAAAATGATCCCATGCATTGTACATTGATATGGGAGAAAAGGGGGTCTATGGGGTGCTTATCACCCACCAGCTAGTAAGGTTGTGGGGTTTCAGGGGGGGATCCCCGAGGGTTGGCGGTTTTTCGGCACATGGTTTTTTTCAATGGTTTTCTAATTCTGGTTAAGGAATTAGGGTTGTTGACTAATTTGGTTCAATGGATTAAAGGTTTGGATATCATGAGATATTATATGTATATTGTATTGTAAACAATGAATAATATGACAAATATAATATTATAGGTGTGGCTCTAAGCAGGTTGTTGGTTTTCCCGGTTTGGGTTTCTAGGGTAAAAATCTGTGTAATGTGTGTGTGCGCCATTGTATCTTTTTTGTTTTTATTGAGAATCTGTTTGCAGTAAATAATTTTTCAAGGTTAAAATTTACATTTGGTATCAGAGCAATTATTGGCTTCAAGGGGACACCTTTGTTGTCATGGGTTTGGCTTAGGTCTATGATAAGCCTTGTTACAGTGGGAGATATGTGGTATTGATTCTTCATGTAAAAAGAAATGGTGAGTAGTTTGACAATAAATATTGAGAATTTTAATGGGAAAAGTTTTGAGTTGTGGAAGCTCTAGATGCAAGATCTGTAGGTAGACAAAGATCAATGGATTGTGGTGTATCCAAGTACTGCACCTACAGGAATGTCAGCAGAAGACTGGAAAAAGTTGGATCATAAGGTGAAGAGCACAATTTGTTTGTGTCTCTCATATTCAATATTACTAAATGTGTTAGGGGAAGCTACATCCAAGGTATTATGGGATAATTTGGGGACTTTGTATCAGTCTAAGTCCCTACTAAACAAATTGTTCCTTCAACATAAGTTGTATAACATGAGGATGAAAGATGGAGACTTGGAGATAGAGAATATGAATTCCTTTAATGTTTTGGTAAGTCGGCTATTATATGCTGATATCAAAATTCTAGATGAAGATAAGTGTATCAATGTATTGTTTTCTTTTCTAGACTCATGGGATAGTCTAGTTGTGGCCATAGGTAGTAATACAACTACTTTAAGTTTTGATGATGTGGTCTCATCCTTGTTGTCAAAGGAGATGAGATGGAAAAATATGGAAGGATAGAGCATAGGAGCATTATTTGCAAGAGGATGCTCTCAAGAAATAAATAGATCTAGTCCTTAGGTGGGAGATCTAAATATAAGGGTAGATCTGAATCTCCTAGAAATTTTGTAAAGGTATGTTGGAGGTGTGGAAAAGAAGGGGACTGAAAGAAAAAATGTAGATCCAAAATCATTGATAAAGGGAAGGGATCTGAATATTCTCCTTCTAAAAGAAAAAACATCCTCAAAATAAGGATGGCATGTGTACTTGGCTTCATCAAGCACACATGTAGATCATGAGGCATGGTTGGTTGACTCAAGTGCATCCTTTCATATGACTCCCCAAAGGGAGTGGTTCTGTGAATATGAAAGGTATGATGGAGGTGATGTTTTCTTAGGTGATGACTCAACAAGAAAAATCATAGGATAAGGAAAATTCAATTTGAATCTCATGGATGGAAGGATTAGAACACTTCCTGGTATTCTGCACATCCTAGGATTAGCCAAAAAATTGATTTTTGTAAGAAAAATGTTCGATGTAGGGATTAAAATAGTGTTTGAGGAGTGTGGTATAGCAAGGCAGAAGACAAATCCATATACCCCTTAGCATAATGGATTTGTAGAAAGGATGAATAGGGCGCTAATAGAAAAGGCAGGTTGCATTCTTAGTGGTGTTAGTTTAGGACAAGAATTCTGGAAAAAGGTAATGGGTACTACATGTTGTCTGGTTAATCAATCACCCTCATCAACACTATATGATAAGAATCCACATGAGGTATGGACTGGTAAAAAACCCTCTCTCACACATCTCAGTGTACTTGGTTGTGATGCCTATGTTCAAGTTTCAAAGGAAAATAGGAGTAAGCTAGATAAAAAGGCTGAAAAGTGTATCTTTATTGGGTATAAAGATGGTCTGAAAGGTTATAAGATTTGGAACCCAAAAAATAAGAAGGTAGTGTATAGTCAATATGTGGTATTTAGAGAAATAAAAGATGTCAAACAGGAAGTCCTACCAAGGAAGGAAGAACCAAAGAAAATAGAGTTTGAGTTGAAGGATGATGAATCAGACTCTATAATTTAGGGACCTAACCTACCTAACCCCTCAAGTGGGTAGAATAATATATTTCCATGTAATAAAGGTAAATATTAATAAGTCTGAGCAATAAGGAGGAATAAGTCAAATGTAAGAAGACCTAATAGAAGCTTCCGCTTCTAGAAGGATCTTCTTCTAGATTGTTCTTTTGGATAGATAGATTTAGTATAAATAAGAATAGAGAGTATGAGAAGTTTTGTCTTGGATATTATTGTAATAGAGCTCTGCTCTGTTGGAGGTTTCCCCCTCGAAGAGGCAAGTGAACATTTCTCTCAGTAATCAAAGCGCTCTTTCTGGTGTTATTTTGGTATTACTTTGGTATTATTGTGATGTTGTTCTCGTTATATCATTGTTTATCTGCCATTTCTAGCTAATTATTTTGGTTATGCATACTATTTTATATCTGGAATATTACAAGTGGTATCAGAGCACCTTTCTCAGCAAAAAATTGTGGGTTAAAGTTTTTTCAAGGTAGAAACGTATTCCAACGTATTTAAGCTACAGAGATCTGTCATTACACACATAAACCCGCAGTCGGGGATTCATACACACAGGAAATACAAGTGGTACTTAAGCGCACATATGTTGGACACCCTTGTAACCCCTATTGGTACCCCTTCGAGTGGTATCGCATCTAAAAACACTTGTATATGGATCAGCCTAGATATCTTGAAGCCCTCCATAGATGATCCAGAATGGATCCTAGAGCCAAGATGGGTCCATGAAGGCCTAAAAATCAAAGTGCTAAGAATCTCCTCAAAATGGACATGTGCGTAGGCCTCGTCGAGACGAATCCAAAACAACTTGAACAGGATCAAACAGACATTGTATGCCAAATATATCGCGGTCTATTCGTTTAGTCAAACACACAAAAAAAATGGTGATTGTACAGTCCATACAGTGTTGACATGGCAGCTGACTATACAGGTCGTATGGTCATACAATGATGTGACAAGTATAGTGGATGTGGACTGGGAAAACACATGGGATAATAGGTGGACGAGTCAGATTGTGACATGTGGCACCACTGCAAGGGTGACACGTGGTAGAGGATGATGTGGCAAGGTTCGTACAGACACGTGGCAACTGGATGATGTGGCAAGTGCGCTGACTGGACAAGTGTTGATGTGTGTGAATCATGTCATGACATGTGCACTAGCTTTGGGCGAATGGGATGGTGCCACGTGGACCAGTCTTGGGCTGCCACGTGGCACCCCATCATTGGTCAGCATTTTGGGAAAAAAATTATGGGTTCTACAGGATTCAAACCCATAACCTCTGGTCCAGGTGAAAGGTTTGGTAGGGTCGGGCTACCACCCAACCCGTTGGTAGTTCTTAACTCCTATTACACAAAACTTATATTTAAAGTGAATGGAATGTAACTTGGGTGGTTTAAAAGGGTTGGGGCCTAGCCCTAGCCCCCGGTGCAACACACTTCATATAACCGATCCATATAACCCCTACTCTATACGAGTGGCGTGGGAGATTGTTACATGTTGTTAGCCTCGATCGTGAGCATATACCATATGACGTGGACCTTACAATACAGCTAGCATGGTTTAGGACAGGGCCACATGGGCCAAGCACAGATGACCAGGAGCTATTCGGAGGGGGGCAGCAAGTCAGCACCAACCCAATGCCAAATGGAGGGAGCCCATATGACCAAGGTCCCGCATGAAGGGGGTTGCGCCCTCTATTTTTTCAAAAGTGGGTTTTTCCACTTTATATTAAGATTTTTAATTGATTTTTCAGCAGTTTTGGGAGATTTAGTCCATTTTTGGAGGATCTTGGGCCCTTTTTGAGGCCATATCTTGGGGGGGAGTTGGGAGTTTGTTGCCAAATTCAAGACTATATAAACCAAAGGTTTTTGAAGCCATGGAGGAGGTTCAGATCAGGAAAAATGTTGATGAATTATTGAGGCAAAGTCATTTTTATGCAGGGAAGTCATTGAGGAGAGCACCTTTGTGGGCCATTTCTGGGAGCTTCGTTCATCTGTTTTCAGTGCCGTCAGTTTTGATGGGTTCTTGAGATCTAGTTGAACACAACTACTCATTGTTGTAATCCATTAGCACTTTTATGATGTACATTTGAATCTTTGAACATAAATAAGAAAGCCTCACCCACTGAGACAAAGGCCCAGAGACGTAAGCGAGATTGTCGAACTTCATTATCAACTTTTTTTGTTATGGTTTGTTGTTTCTTCATGATTATTTCCATATTTGTATATTGCTTTATGGCTTCCATGTTTCTTCATTAATTCTTCCTCTTTAATCAAATTCCTAAATGGTAAATGAACACATGCTTTAAAACTCAACCATTTTCTTTAAAAGATATTTTTGGATCAAGTGGTATCAGAGCTAGTTGACGGTTGGTTTTTGAGTTTGCATGACTACCAGGAAAATGGAATCTAAAGAGGGACTTTCTCAAGATGATAAGGGTATGCAAAAAACTCTCTTTTCCATGGCAGAAATGGTGAAATTGTTGTATGAGAATTACTTGGCACAAAACAGATCGGTTCAAGAGAAATATTCAAAGAATGACAAAAGCGAAGAATAATTGAAGGAATTTCCTTCTACACGTGATTCAAAAATCATCTACGAGGTATGCAGTGGAATTCATTCATAATTTTTTCATTGTTCCCATCAAGATGGTTCTTTTGGTGCATTTGAAAAACATACAAAAGGTATAGGTTTGAAATTGCTAACCAAGATGGGTTGTGAAGGAAAGGGCCAAGGTATCATTAATCCCATAGAGGTTGTGGAAAGACCTCGTTATTTAGGATTGGGATATGGTGAAGAGTAGATTGGAGAATGCTCCAAAACATCGAAAGCAAGTAATGCTTCAAATGACAAACTTAAGTCATTGCTGGAACAATTCACAAAAGTTGATGGTATATCACTCCCTGATGGTGATAGTGAATAAAATTCATCTCCAAAGAAAATTGAAGATACGAAAGAAAGGTATAATGGTCATGGTTTTTCCAAATCTCTTTTTTATTATAAAAATCATAATCATGTAATTCAAAACTTGTGGAATATGTATCCTTATACATTTTTTCATTCACCCAAGCATTGTGTGGCCAAGTGTTGGAAGAGACAATATTTGTACAGAAAATTTATGTCGACCAAGAAGGAGACACGACATAAAGACTTAAATCCACAATGGAAGAAAGAGAAGGGAAAACAAGTTTGGATGTCAAAAAACCACTGCACTTATTGCAACAGGGGTGGACATCAAAAGGCTAAATGTTGGAATCTTAATCCAGAGCTTCGTCCAAAGAAGGAAAAAATGATTTTTCATGTACTCACAAAGGAAGAGGCATTATCAGTGAAGCAAGAGGAACAGCATGAAGGAAAGAAAATACTCACTTGGTTTTTCCAGAAGTAGATGTCACATCTTCATTGTATTTTGCTTCCAGTAATGTAATCACACATGTTGAAATGATGACCTGTTATAACATCATTTTGTAAAACATAGTGTTTTGTTTTATCCTTATGAGTATGTAATTAGTAAGTTCCATTTTGTAACCTTTTGGAGGACCAAAAGGTCTTTAGTGTGGAGGTGCGATCTAGAATGGATCTCGGAGCCAAGATGGGTCCAGGAAGGCCTAAAAATCAAAGCGCTCATAATCTATTCAAAACATACGTGTGTGTAGGCCACGTCGATATGAACCCAACGCAAATTGAATGGGCTCAAACAGACTTCATATACAAAATATATCGTGGTATTTTTGTTTCATCAAACATGCAAACAAAATGTTGACTCTACAGTACGTACAATGTTGATGTGGCAGTTGACTGTACAGGTCGTACGACCGTACAGTGACGTGAAAGTTACAGTGGATGTTGACTAGGAAGATGCGAGGGCTGATAGGTGGATGAGCTGGATTATGACATGTGGCACCACTGCAAGGGTGACACATGGCACGGGCTGACGTGGAAAGGTCCATACAGACACATGGCAGTTAGTTGACGTGGCAGATGCACTGACTAGAAAGGTGTTGACGTGTGTGAATCATGTCATGACACATGTACTAGCTTTGGGAAAATGGGATGGTGCCACGTGGCCCAGTCTTGGGTTGCCACATGGCACCCTGTCATTGGTTAACATTTGGGAAAAAAAATTATGGGTTCTACAAGACTCGAACCCATGACCTCCGGTCCAGGTGAAAGGTTTGGTAGGGTCAGGCTACTAGCTTTCCCATTGGTAGTTATTAACTCCTATGGTGAAAAACTTATATTTAAAGTCAATGGAATGTAATTTGGGCAGTTTAAAAGGGATGGGGCCTAGCCCCAGCCCTCGACACAACACACTCCATATAACCATGTTGGCCCTTGACCAAGTTTTGGAGATCCTTGATCATATTTGACCTCTTTTGGGACTTCAACAGGCTGGTCAAAGGCAGAGCGCAATTTGAAGTGGAGATCGCGGGATATCAACCCCTTTTTAGGGAAATTTTGGGATTAGGGTTTATGTAACAGGTATGGGATGTCGGCCCATAAGTTTACCCATGTTAAGGCCCATTTTTTAATGTATAAATAGAAATATAGGCGATGTAAGTAAGGAGGTATGGGTGTGATACTAAGTGATAAGTATTGTGCTAAGTGGAAGTAATTGTAAGAGGCTTTGTGCATAGTGTATGTTGAGACTTGAAGAGCTAAGTGCAGGTCATCTGTGGTGCTTTGTGTACAGACTATGAGAAGCTTTGTGTTGTAGCCTAACTCAGGGAAGGAGGATCTAGTGAGGTGCACGCAGATCTCATATCCTCTACAGAGTAAGGTTTTTATGATCTATGCCTGTAAGGATCTTGATAGAAGATAATGAAGAAGAGAAGAATTGGTGTACATAGCCCCACACTGGGGTGAACCACATATATCTTGTGTTATGGTTTCTTTGTGAATTTTGGTTATTGTTTTGTGTATATAATTTCAGCTTAAGTGCAGTAATGAATGTTTATATTAATCTAGTATGATAGCTTAGTTCTTAAGTGATGTGAATAAATGCTAGATCTGATCTTTTTCCATGTGCTAAGTGCTTAGATGTGTTAGATCTAGTCAAATACTACAATGTTCTGTAATTAGGGTTTGGATATGCGATGTGGATAAGGGTTAAATACTGATGAATGTTAACTGTTAAGTGCTTTGTTAGAGTGTTATAATCACATATTTTTGTCCCAGCTAGGTTGAATACATTTGAGTCTTGCAACCACCCCTGCCTCTACCTTAGGTGAGACTTCATCTGCTTCGCACGTGTTGTCGAAAGGGTCAGTAGTTAGGGTTTTGTTGGTGTTTTTTTGAAGCGTTGAACCCTGGGTATACCCCTGTGCCAACAAATGGTTCTGTTGTCGGGACTGAAACTGTGACTGCTGGGAACTGAAGAAAAGAAATCTATGTCCATAGATCTGTTGCTTTAGTGTGCAGTATTCCACTTGACTTGTGAAGCTCTGTGCTAATAAGAGAAGTATGATATGAAGAAAATAGGTAAGATATTGAAGCTTTATGCTCTGAGAAAGGTAAGATAAGTAAAAAAAAAAAAATCGGAAGTATGGATCTAAGTATGTTTGATAAAAAAATTCCTAGTCTGAAAACTAGGGCACGGTTAGAAGAAAGAAGATTCGATATGAATAGATATAATAGAAGCAATGAAAGATATGTTATTCCTATGCATAGAAAGAATGTTTGGACTAACAAATGGATGAAGGATCCTAGAAATAATTTTTTGCAGGTTAGTTACTGTGATACCAATGCACAGTACAGGAAAGGTTGGGGATCATTTAAGAGAAAGAGAGGATTAACCCTTTGTTACAGTTGCAGAATATCGGGACATCTTGCTAAGGAATTGCCTGGTAGAAGACCTAGTTGTCTTTGTTGTAAATCTATGGACCATGAAGTTTTGGATTGTCCTAGAATGATTGCTAAATTTGAAAAGATGAATATGAAACAAGAAAACTATGAGACATGCCAAGAAACTAAGGATATGATAGAACCCAAGAAAGAATTAGAGATTGTATTACTATAGATGAAAGAAACCTTGAATAATCACAGGAATATAAACTTATCAGAGGTATTAAAAGAGAAAGAGTAAATAGAAACAAGAATAGGAGACTTCGACATAGACTGTGTCCTGGATGAGGAAACACAAGTGAATATCATGACAGAAATATCTTGGGAAATTTTGGGAAAGCCTGCTATGGTTCCTTCATTAGGAGGAATAGGATTATTTAGAGGAAATTTGATAACCCTATGTGGAAGACTTACCCAAACATCTATGAGTGCTCATGGCACTTCGATAGAAAAAGAATTTGAGATCATTAATTTTATTGAGAACAGCGCCCCATTTGCTATCTTGCTAGGAAAAACCTGGATTGAGAGAGATCATATACGAAGGAAACAAGAAGAGGAGGATCTAGAACAAAAAAAGAAATAACTAAGAGATTTCATGGCTAGGAGAATCACACACTTACTGGAAGAAAAAGAGAACCAGTTGAAGCTACTAAGGACCAAAGATATGGATGTCGAAGTTGAAAGGACAGAGGAAGAATGGAGACACATGTTTGTACAAGAGAGTAGAGCACCTACCCCAGAAAGAGAAGAAGGATTACACTTGAATCCTATGAAATACCCTCCACAGTATGAAGTTATCATACCAAGAGGAGATAAGAACGATAATGGAAAGAGGAAACCAGTGATTCAGATCACAGGAAAGAAGGCCAGAAAGCTCAGTAAGAAGAGGGAAAAGTTAGAAAAAATCCAAGAAGTTCCAGAGAATACTTCGCAGAAGGAAGGTTTCTAGAACTCGAACTTCGTCGGAATATCAGTAAAACATAGATTGGCACTTCGCCATGACGAAGCAATATGACCTTTGGAGACAATATGACCATTAAATCGACGCTCTTGAACGGTTAGGAAAGCAGTTATGGCCAAAAAGTTCTCCATTGGACCGTTGGGACCATGCCATAATGGATGGAATTGCATTGAATAAGGATTTGCGACCCATTGAAAGAAACTGTTACAAAATTATCTATTGATCCCGTCAAGCGTTGCACCGAGAACACCTTTGCCAATTGTGATTATATGATCTCATAAAGAACTAGTTGATTTCACGTAGTGATCATTGAGACCTCACCATCCATTATGTTACATTGAGTATTGTTCAACGACCTGAGATATCAGATCTCGAGTGTGCATGTCGGATGCAATTAGTGCAGTGGAAAAATCCATCAAAGAGATTCTAATAGACCTCATGGCCGAGAAGGTGATGTCTGCAGGCATCCAAGCCTCAACGACGTGAGGAGTGAGCCTCCCCGTCGACTGCTCATGAATTTGGACCATCCCGAGCTACGACCGAGAAAAGAACCAAGCATCGTGATGACTTGGAGAATGCAAAGTTAATTTCATCCATCATGCCCGACTACATCCCACCTCTGGCCGATGTGGTGATTTTTGACAGTGTCCCGAGGGACTTCGACTACACAGTCATCACTGTGTACCTTTGGAAGGGAATACAAGCAGTCAGAGCATAGTAAGAGAGGATTCCAACCTTGAAGACTACCTTTAGAACTCATGAGGTCCACTATGAGTTTTTGGTCATTCCCTTTGGCTTGTGTAATGCCCCCTCCACCTTCCAAAGCCTCATGAATCTTGTCTTTCGTCCTTTTCTCTGTCATTTTGTCTTATTTTTCTTTGATGATATCCTCATCTATAGAAAAACTTGTACAGACCATCTTTCTCATGTGGATCGAGTTCTCCATCTACACTCTCAGCACCAACTTTTCCTAAAACAGTCTAACTGTGCTTTTGGCGCCTCAGAAGTAGAATACTTGGGTCATCTGGTTGGCAAGGATGGTGCCAGGGTGGATTCTAAAAAGATTGAAGCTATGCAAGACTGGCCTCACCCAAAGACTCTCAAAATATTGCGTGGATTTCTAGGCTTAACAGGGTATTATCGCAAGTTTGTTAAGAATTATAGAAAGATTGCAGCACCTCTCACTGCTCTCCTAAAAAATAACTCTTTCACTTGGACTCCAGCCTCTGCTCAAGATTTTCAAACCTTGAACATGGCCATGTGCACAACTCTAGTCCTGGCCCTTCTTGATTTCACAAAGACCTTTGTCCTGGAATGTGTTGCCTCAAGGAAATATATTGGTGCTATCCTTATGAAAGAGGGTCGGCCTTTGGCCTTTACCAACAAGAAACTATCTAAAATAAATCTGGGCAAATCCATCTATGAAAAGGAAATGTTGGCTATTCTACATGTCGTTGATATATGGCGCCCTTATCTATTGCGGAAACATTTCCAAATTAAGACAGACCATCAAAGCCTCAAGTATTTTCTGGAACAACGCATTTCCTCCCCAAAGAAACAAAAATGGGTGACTAAGCTCTTTGGATATGATTATGAGATCATTTACAAGAAAGGAAAAGACAATGTGGTTGTGGATGCACTTTCCCGAAAATATGAAGATGAAGGATCCCTTTTTTCTCTTTCCTTCATTGTACCAGATTGGCTCCAAGCCGTTCGCTAGGAATGGCTACAAGATCCCAAAATTTCACATCTGATCCAACAATTGCAGTCCAATGCTCCAGCTTCCCCAGGGTACTCTTGGCTCCATGAAGATCTTCGATACAAAGGCCATTTGTATTTAAGTAAACAATCAAATCTTAAATCCATGGTACTTTCTGAGCTTCATGCTACACCCACAGTGGGGCACTTCGGGTTCAAAAAAACCTATGACAAGGTCAAACATTCTTTTTTCTGGGATGGTATGAAACAGGACATTCGTAATTTTTTCGTTGAATGTGATGTTTTTCAACGCAACAAGGGAGAAACAGTCAAATCTCCAGGCACACTAAAACTGCTTCCGATTCCACCTGCTATTTGGAAGGATATCTCTATGGATTTTATTACCGACTTACCCAAATTAGGAAATAAATCAGTCATCATGGTGGTTGTTGATCGTCTTTCCAAGTATGCTCATTTCTATGCTCTTCAACACCTATTTACAACATCCACGGTGGCTCAAATTTTCATGGACCAGGTCTTCAAGCTTCATGGCATGCCACACTCTATTGTTTCTGATCGCGACCCAACTTTCACAAGAAATTTTTGGCAAGAACTATTCAAGCTATAAGGAACCCAATTGCATCTCATCACAGCTTATCATCCCCAGACTGATGGTCAAACGGAAGTTGTCAGCAAGTGTTTGGAAACATATTTGAGGATTTTTTCCTCGAAAAATCAAAATCAGTGGGCTCAATGGTTACCCCTAGCTGAATGGTGGTACAACACTTCATACCATACAGCTACATGCATGACTCCTTTTGAAGAAGTATATGGACAAAATCCACCTTCATTTCTCTCATACTTACCTGGTGTCTCGAAGGTCTAGGCGGTTGACCAAACACTTACAGTTTGAGAGGCTATTCTCTGTACCCTCAAAGAGAATGTGTTCATGGAATAGAATTGCATGAAGCAACAAGCAAATGAAGTTCGCTCTGAACATCAATTTGTAGAAGTGTATCAGGTTTTTCCTCGACTACAACCTTACAAGAAAACTTCCCTCAAGGTTGAGCATTGTCAGAAGCCAGCGCCCAAATTTTATAGTCCTTATACCATTATCAAGCATGTGGGACAAGTAGCCTATTAGTTAGCTTTTCCCAGTCATTCGAAGCTACATCCTATTTTTTATGTTTCATGCTTAAAGAAGGTGATTGGAACTAAGTGCCAAATTCAAACCAACCTTCCCGAGTTAGCCGAAGAAGGATCCATTTGGCTACAGCCACAAGAAGTTTTGGACTAGCGTGAGTGTCGCCTGCATCATAGAACCATCAAGGAAGTGTTAGTCTAGTGGAAAGATAAAACTCCAGCAGATGCCACTTGGGAACCAGCTACCATTATGCAGCAATTTCCACATCTCAAGCCTTGAGGACAAGGCTTTTTTTAAGGGGGAGGACATGTTAGGGTCCTAACCCACACATAGGTAGAACAATATATTTGGATGTAATAAAGGTCAATATTAATAAGGCCTTGCAATAAAATAGAATAATTTGAATGTAAGAAGACCTAATAGAAGCTTTTGCTTCTAGAAGGATCTTCCTCTAGATGCTTCTTTTGATAAACATATTTAGTATAAATAGGAGTCGAGGGTATGAGAACCCTAGCTTGGATATTATGGTAATAGAGATCTTCTTAACTGGAGGTTTCCCCCTCGAAGAGGCCCGCGAACATTGCTTTCAGAATCACAATGTTATTTCTGTTGTTATTCTTATATCATTTCAGTGTTATTGTGGTGATTGTTCTGGTTATATTGTTGTTATTCCGCCATTTCTAGCATTTTATTTTTGTTCTGCATACTTTTTATATCTGGTATATTAAATAGTCCGAAAGAACAGACCCACGCAGGTCACAGGGTTTGTCGTTGACCTCGTAGGAAAATGTGTGGAAGGACTACAGATGAACTGGGCCAGTTACCTAGTCAATCAGTTAGAACTAGATTTTTGTGAAGCTCAGGATCAGGGATATGTCAGAAGGTGCAACCTTCCTTGACATTGAGTCATTCGAGACACTAGCTGCGAAGTTCACCATGCTCTGGTATTCGAGTGATATGGGGAAACAATGGCAGTCGAACGTAGTATTCCATACCTACTACCTGCAGTTATATAGGGATATTGAGTCTTTCCATCATATGACGTTGAACACCCTAGACAGGTTCAAGCCCCTTATGAAGTTCCACACAGATAGGCATTTTATTTATATTACTGCGTGTGCAGACAAAATTAAATAAGATCTTCAGTCCTACTACAAGCTCACAGAGGAGGACCTGGAAGAAATCACTAAGGAATGGCCTGCAGAGTTCCTTATACCAATTGACCAGGCAGAACCGTCTGAACCAAACCTCATCGGAAGTCTTGTGGTTACTCGCGAAGAGTATGATGCACCCAATAGTAGCAGGAAGAAAAATAAGGAATATGTACTGTAAATACACAGCACATCAGATTCACCTAGCGGAGGAGGAGATGACAAAGTGGACAAAGAAGAGAAAGAAGGGGAAGAAGACAAGTAGAAGCAGGGAAAAGTAACACCACCTAGGATCCCTCTTGAAGAGGAAGAGACATCCAAGAAAATAAAGGTTTCCTCGATGAAAACTACATCACGAAAGCAGTCCAAAGCGAGTAAGTCAAAGCTGTAGACTATACTCACGGTCGATGACTTAGACTTCACTATCATAGCTATATCAGATGCCTCGAAAGATATTTTGCAGATAAATGAAGCCAAACAAGAAACCATGTATGAAAGGATTGAAGTAGAGCTGAGAGGAGTACATCAAGCCCTTCACTCCAGTTGTGCAGTGTCCACTACACCCCCGCCACCAGAAGAACCAGATTTGGGAGATGAGCCTTCCCAACTCCATAGAATAGTTGATGAAACTGAAGCTTACCTTCATCGCATGCAAGAAGAAAAAGAAGAGGCCACAGTGGCCTTGAAGCAAGCACAAGAGGAAATCATAGATCAACACCAAGTTATGCAACAAGAGAAGGATGACCTCCACATCAAGTTCGAAGAGGATAGAGCGCAGATCCAGTAGGAGAAAGAACAACTGCTCACAGATTAGGTTGGATTTAAAGAAGAATTCTGCAGAGCACCTCACTCTGTGACGAGCTTAGAGAAAATGGAGGAAGACCCGGTGGAGATTCAAGTGGTGAAGCTTGCTAAAGACATTCAGCAGCTTCAACAGAGAATAATAGAACTGGAGCTACAAATAGTGTGAATCACTCCGCAAGAAGTGCAAGACCAGAGAGAAGCAATTTCCCAGAGTGCAGTTGAAAGGATCAAAGAATTAGTCGTGGAATGTAAACATCTAATAAATCGCAATGCACAAACTTATGAGTGCCTTACCGAGGACCCTGAACTGAAAACACTGGAGTTGCAGCTCCAATAAGCAAAGCAACAAGCAACAATAGTACAAGCACAGTTAAATCCCGTGTCAGTGGTCGAGCGAATGAAAATATCCCAAGAACAGCACACGGATCAGCAACAGGTCCATGCCATACAAAGCAAAGTCATGGAAGTGAATCAAAATCTCCAGCCAATCCAAGATGCATCTTGCCTACTTTTTGAGGAAATTGAAGGCATAGGAGAAGAGCTAGAATGAATATTCACTTCAGTATAACAGCACTTAGAGGGACCTGTGAATGAGGAATTTATTCAAGAGTTCGTCGAACAGAAGGCCTTGGTGTAGCAACAGGTTGAAGCAGCTCGATTAAAGCTCGAAGCTTTTTAGGTAGAGTTACCCAGACTAGAGTGACTTGGGACGAGTCACAGGTGAGTGTTGGGGGCCTGTTGGCCCTTGACCAAGTTTTGGAGATCCTTGATCATGTTTGACCTCTTTTGGGACTTCGACAAGTTGGTCAAAGGTGGAGCGCAAGTCGAAGCGGAGGTCGCGAGATCTTGGCCCCTTTTTAGGGATTTTTTGGGATTAGGGTTTATGTAACGGGTATGGGATGTCGGCCCATGGGTTTACCCATGTTTAGGCCCATTTTTTAATGTATAAATAGAAATCTAAGCGATGTAAGTAAGGAGTTATGGGTGTGATGCTAAGTGCTAAGTATTGTGCTAAGTGCAAGTAATTGTAAGAGGCTTTTTGCATAGTGTATGTTGAGACTTGTAGAGCTAAGTGCAGGTCATCTGTGGTGCTTTGTGTACAGACTGTGAGAAGCGTTGTGTTGTAGCCTAACTCGGGGAAGGAGGATCTAGTGAGGTGCACGCATATCTCATGTCCTCTGCAGAGTAAGGTTTTGATGCTCTGTGCCTGTAAGGAGCTTGAAAAAATATAATAAAGAAGAGAAGAGTTGGTGGACATAGCCCCACACTGGGGTGAACCACGTATATCTTGTGTTATAGTTGCTTTGTCCATTCTAGTTATTGTCTTGTGTATATAATTTAAGTTTAAGTGCATTAATGAATGTTTAGATGAATCTAGTATGATAGGTTAGTGCTTAAGTGATGTGAATAAATGCTACATCCGATCTTTTTCCATCTGTTAAGTGCTTAGATGTGTTAGATCTGGTCAAATACTGTGTTGTTCTGTAATTAGGGTTTGGATATGCGATGTGGATAAGGGTTAAATACTGATGAATGTTCACTGTTGAGTGCTTTGTTAGAGTGGTATAATCACAGATATGTGTCACAGCTAGGTTGCATACATTTGAGTCCTGCAACCACCCCTGCCTCTACCTCGGGTGAGACTTCATCTACTTCGCAGGTGTTTCCGAAAGGGCCAGTAGTTAGGGTTTTGTTGGTGCATTGTTGAAGCATTGAACCCTGGGTCTACCACTATGCCAACAAACCCTTACTCTATATGAGTGGCATGGGAGATTGTTACATGTTCTTAGTCTCGATCACGGGCATATACCATATGACCCGGACCTTACAATATGGTTAGCGCAGATATTTTTGGATTAGCGTCAGTCGATCGGGCTAGCCTGCCTACCAGGGCACGTGACCAGAGGCATGTGACCAAGGCATAACAACTTATATGGATTGCATGGAGGTTTAGGACAGGGCCACATGGGCCAAGCGCAGATGACCAAGAGTTATTCAGAGGGGGCCATCAAGTCATCTCCATCCTAGGGCCACATGTAGGTCGCCCATATGACCAGGGGCCTGCGTGAAGGGGGTTGCGCCCTCTATTTTTGAAAAAGTGGGTTTTTCCACTTTATATTAAAAATTTTAATTGATTTTTCAACAGTTTTGGGAGATTTAGTCCTTTTTTGGAGGATCTTGGGCCCTTTTTGAGGCCAGATCTTGGGCCCTTTTTGAGGCTAGATCTTGGGGGGAAGTTGGGATTTTGTTGCCAACTTCAAGCCTATATAAACCAAAGGTTCTTGAAGCCATGGAGGAGGTTCATATTAGGAAAATGTTGATGAATTGTTGAGGCAAATCCATTTTTATGCAGGGAAGCCATTGAGGAGAGCACCTTTGCAAGCCATTTCTGGGAGCTTCGTTCATCCTTTTTCAGTGTCGTTGGCTTTGATGGGTTCTTGAGATCTAGAAGAACACAACTAGCTCATTTTCGTAATCCATTGGAAATTTTATGATGTACATTTGAATCTTTGAATAGAAATAAGAAAGCCTCACCCACTGAGACAAAGGCCCGGAGACGTAGGCGAGATTGTTGAACTCCATTATCAACTTTTCTTATTATGGTTTGTTGTTTCTTCATGCTTATTTCCAGATTTGTATATTTCTTTATGGATTCCATGTTTCTTCATTAATTCTTCCTCTTTCATCAAATTCCTAAATGGTAAATGAACACATGCTTTAAAACTCAACCATTGTCTTTAAAATATCTTTTCAGATCAATAGATAAATCTATCGGTCACCTAATTATTATAGTGCCACCCAGAACAACACTCAGAAAGATACTCTCTAGTACCTGGGTAGTCAGGTAGTATGGCTAAGGGTATGGTCTAGCCTCCTTAGTTGGTGCCCTAAGATATTGGGTCAAGTACTATTGTTGGGCCCCGCACGCATATCAGAGAGTTATAGTAGAGGGAAAACCCTTGTCTATAGAACCCTTAATACCCTAACCCTTGGGAAGGAAACAAAAATAGAACCAACAATATCTATTTTCTTGCTACAATGTCTTCTTCATTTTGGTTGCGAAATTAATACACATTTCTTCCTGTTAATCATTTGGGCATTTCGTCACTGTAGTATTATTCAGGTCAGAGTATAACTTTGCATGAGTAAGAAAAAAATAAAGAGTATAGTGGTCCTATCGGCACACTTATTTGGGACCTATTCCATTGGATTTCCCTTTTCTCCCTGATCACAATCATACCCTTCATTTTTAATCCTTTTTGTTTCAGTGGACCCGACCCCTTCCTTGTTTCCCTATTTTTCCGACTATTCCATTATATTTCCCTTCAAGCACTAATCATCATGGTACCTATCAATTCTAAGTCCTTTTTTTTGTGGTCCCACCCACCCAATTTTTTTCCTTACCCACACTTCCCCTCTACAAATGGCCACCACTCTCAACCAAGAACTCAAAAATTCCCTCAATCAATCTCATGTATCCATTGAACATCTCACATCTCAGATGGATTCTATCGATTCCTGCATGGAAAAATTGGAAGCCAACCTCACAACCCAATTGACCTCCCTCCATTCTGTTGTCAATCAATTGTTGAACCACCCTATGGGTCCTTCCTCATTAGAAAAACCCAATGTTGTTGATTCCTCTCAGTCTCTGCATTTTCACTCCAACT
This sequence comes from Picea engelmannii, assembly GCA_009831015.1. Lineage (NCBI taxonomy): Eukaryota > Viridiplantae > Streptophyta > Pinopsida > Pinales > Pinaceae > Picea > Picea engelmannii. The sequence goes on along the minus strand of ML790095.1, from coordinate 166,242 downwards.
CCTTTCATCGTGAACCCCGTCTTCCTCACGGAGAGGTCAATAAATTTGATGGCTCTGATCCTACAGATTCGGTCACTCAAATGGAGAATTATTTTTCTTTCCATGGTATTATTGACGAGTTGGGAAAAATTCTCTATGCTGTCCTCTATATAGATATTGAACACTGGAAATGGTGGCAATGGCGAAAAAATTCACATCAGGGGTATATTTCCTGGACCCATTTTGTTGTTGAGCTCTATGCCCGCTTTGATGTTGATACCCACTATCTCAGTCATTTGACCAAGTTTAAATAGTTAGACACAGTGGAATACTTCATCATTGATTTTGAGAATTTGTCCTTTCAAACAAAGGGCATGTCAGATGCGTTCTTTTGTGAATGCTTCATCAGTGGTCTCAAGGATGAAATATGTGTTGGCATATTTACTACGCACAAAAGGTAGAGTATTTATTTTTCATTGATGGAAAGCTCATCCCGACAATGAAAAACAAGATAAAGCGGCAAGCCGATAGTGCAACGATGATCACATTGAAAGATCAGAAGCGTAAACTTGGGAGGAGGAGAAACAGTGATCGTTGGATCACCCATTCCAAATTCTCGATGACTGTCAGATCTGAATACAAACAGGAGGAACGCGCAAAAGAGGAGAACAAATATCAGATGTTGGATCTAAGTGTGAGGACTGACCATCATTGCATCCATAAGAAGGAGCATGATATTTAAGTACAAGATGAAGAGGGCTTACAAATTCTCGAAAGCAGGAGGGTTGTCTATCGTCGAGGAGTACACATGGAGAGGGATTAACGTTTCACTGACTGGAAAGTCAAAGGAAGGAAGTGTTCTAACCTTCCAACTCGTGATATGTGAAATCACGATAAGATATGGATCATTGATCTAAGAGGGACACGTGGCGATAGATCAGAGCACGAAAAAGGCGTTGTTTCAAAGTTTTGCAAATCGGGAAATCCAAAGGGAGGAGGTGCTCTAACCTCTCAAACTCAGGATATGAAAAATTGCGATAACAATCATGACCATTGGATGCAGAATACACATGGAGAGAGGTCAGATTTGCGCTAACTGGAAATTCAAAGGAAGGAGGAGCTCTATCCTTTGAAATCGTGAAATGTGAAATCATGATTAAACCTGATTTTTTGATCAAGGGAAAGCGTGGACCGTTGATTTGGCTTCGGGAGTTGGAGGATTCAAGGAAGCAACTCATGGCAGAAACACCGATATGTGAAATCTCAAAACACTCTCGTGCTTGGCCCCTGGTCATAACTTATGGTCACATCAACAAAGGCTTAAGAGAAGGAGCCAATGGCTAATATCCATTTCGGGGATCGCAACATGAAGAGTCGAGACCCTTCATCACAGGAGTCTCAAAGTTGCAAAACAATGAAATTCATTTTGGCGTAGGCTGTGGTCACCGTCGGTGGTCGCGTGAGGGGAAGAAGCTAGCAGTTCTAAGCTCCATTTTAGAGTTCCGACGATCCCGACATGAAGTGTCAAGAAATCTCATCGCAAGAATGTCGAAACGCGAAATCACGAAGTCAATGCGAGACCCTACACTTGTAATCCAATAGTGTTGGATACTTGGAAATCTAATCGAAGGGTTATTGTTTCTCATCCTGATTATTGTTCAATTACGACTGAGTTAGCTGAACTGAATCATGATTCTTGGACGGTTGGCGATTTAGTTGTTGAGGCATTTTTCTTGGAGATTCGAGGTGTAATTGATTTTGGAGTAGAGTATAAGAGTGACATGCAATGACTGTGTGATGTTGGTGGTTCTGACTGGAAAAATGAGTTGAACTATAGAAAGGAAAAATTACAGTATGTGCAGTGTGAAGAATACTCATAGATGAGGAACATAATCTTAACAGAAAAGAAAAGGCGAAGAGAGAATAATGTGCACATATCAAAGAGCATGAGAAGGACAAAGAAAGAACATATAGAAAGAGACAGCAAGTCAACCCAAGTATGAGCAGAGAAGAAGAATAGTGTAGCAGAGAAGAATTGCAGAACAATGAAGAAGTGGTAAGAATAGATATATCTGTATTGTTGGTTATTCAGTCATTTATATATAATTAGGGAGGTAGGGTGATGCTAGGGAGGACTTTGGTCCTCTGATATTCAAGTTGGTGCTTGAATAGTGGAAGGTATCTTCCATCTAGTTGTGGCTAGAAAAATAGGGTGGCAGGGTGGTGCCCGAGAAAACACAGAGTTTTCTATATGCAAGTTGGTGCTTGTATAACTGGAAGTAGGTGCTTCCATCTAGTCGGTGCTGGAACACTGAGGGAGTTGGTGCTTCCTTCTAGTGGGTGCTAGAGAAACCAGAGAGTTGTTTCTCTCAAACAAGTTGGAGCTTGTAAAACAGAGGTAGTAGCCTCACATTGAGTTTGTGCTCAATTATATATGATGTATAGAACTTAAAAGACTGCCTATCATTTCGAAGAAGAAGAGGTTTTCTCCCTTTATGGGTTTCCTCGTGAAAATATGTCTCTGTGTATATCTTATGTGTGATTGATTCTCATTATTTACATTGTCCATATGTTGTATAATATTGATGGTCACTTGGAGAAAGATCAAAAATGTTTTAATGGACTTAAAAAAATTAAGCATAGTAACAACGGATTCACCCCCCCCCCCTCTCAGTTGTCTTAGTAATTTCAACAATTGGTATCAGAGTGGGTTCCTTTTATTTAAAGGTATATTTGTAAGCTTAAACATGACAAGTCATGAAGGGACTTCAGCCAGTAATCCTCCTCTATTTGATGGAACAATTTTTTCCTTTTGGAAGGTTAGAATGAGAACATACCTAATGGCCTTAGGTGTTGATGTTTGGGATGTAGTAGAGACCGGATACATAAAGCCTATTGTGCTAGATTCCAAGGATGATAAGTTAGAATTTAGATTTAATTCTAAGGGAATGAATGTCATCTTGAATGGACTTGTAGAAGCTGAATTTGTAAAGGTGATGCATCTTCAAACTGCCAAAGAATTGTGGCATAAACTTGTTAACAGTTATGAAGGAAATGAGAAAGTAAAAGATGCCAAAATTAAAACATATAGATTGAATTTTGAAAAACTAAATATGAATGAATATGAAACAGTCAACAAGTATTTTTTAAGATTTGAAGAGCTTGTGAATGCCATTAAGGGTCTTTGTGAGAAAATTGAAGAATTATTTTTAGTTCAGAAGATTTTAAGATCTTTGCTTGATAAATTTAATCCAAAAGTCTCTGCAATAGAAGAACTAAATGATCTTAAAACTCTGACCATTGATCAACTCCTAGGAACTCTAAATGCATATGAAATGAGAATTAGCAAAGATAAATCCATTAGAGAAGCATCTTTTAAAGTAGACAAGAATATTGATTCAGAATTAGATGATATTGAGGCAAAAGCTGTGAGAAGGTTAAAGAAAGGATTAGGAAAATATCAAGGCAAACTCCCTTTCAAATTTTTTAACTATGGTAAGATAGATCATTTTTCATCCAAGTGCCCTCACCAGAAAAAGAATCAGAACTCTGATGATGAAAATAAATACAAATTTAAGAAATATAGTAAAAAGAAAAGTTTGTGTGCAAACAATGACAACTCCTCATAAGGCATGGATAGTGATTCATCCTGTGAAGACAAAGTGAATAATTTTATTCTTATGGGTATGGGATATCTTGGTGATGAACACTCAGGAGGTGAAATGGATGATGAAGAAGCTGTGGTGGATATGGAAGGTGAATTAATCAGTGTTTTGGAAGAAATTGATAGACTCAAATGTAAGAAGAGAAAACAAAAACAATTGTTGATGCAGTTTAAAATGAATGATAACAAACCTGATGAAGACTTTGTTCTACTAAAAGTGGAGTTAGAAGAGGCAAAGAAAATAGAAGACACTCTGAAACAACAGTTATTAGAGAAGAAAGAAAAGTGTGAAGCCTTAGAATAAGAGATAGTAAAAAACAAAAAAGAAATGGAGAAGTTTAAGGCATTGTATCACCAAAATATGTCAAGTATTAAAGTCTCAAAAGAATTAACTTCCATTCTAAATCAGCAAAGGAATCCAAATTTGAAAGCTGGTTTGGGCTATGAATATGGATAAAGTAGTGATCATCCAAGTAATACATAACCCATCAAGTTTGTCAAATCCACAATCATTGACAACAACCACTCTACAAAAACAAAGAAAGAAAATCAGCCACCAAGAAGGAATAAAAGAAAAAGCACCAGAACCAAAATTGTAGATCAGAGAAACTATCAGCATGAAAAAAATCAACCCATTCAAAGAAGATAGTCTTTTACCAGGTATAAAGGATTTTTCTATGGATATTGTTTTTTATGTTCTAACTTTGGTCACAAACCTATAAATTTTTCTTTAAGACTTAGATATGAGCAATCAAGTTTTTCAAGGAATAATTATCTGCCACCACAAAGACGGAGACAGACAAGCAACAAACAATCAAAGATTATAAATCATGTGATGACTGGGAGAAGAACGCAGGTGAAACATAACAACAGTTATGAGTATAACAATCGTTATGATCTATTATTCAATGAACCAGAATGTTACAACTGCCATAATTATGGACATAAAGTTGTAGACTGTCGCTTATGGAAAAATAAGCCAAATCTAAATCCTGTTGCTGAAAATTTCAAGGTTTGGAAGAAGAAAGAAGAGGACCAGTGTGGATTAGTGTTATTAGCCCAAAGACAAAAGAATCCTTGGTATATTGATAGTGGATGTTCCAAACATATGACTGGAGACAAAAGTAAGCTTCTAACTCCAAGTGAAAACAAATCAGGGAATGTAACTTTTGGAAATGATGCACCAGGAAAAATAAAAGGTAAAGGAATGGTAAGCCTGAGTAATGGAAAAGGAAAAGCTCAAGATGTGTTGTTTGTAGATGGTTTGAAACATAATCTAATAAGTGTCGGTCAAGTTTGTGACAAAGGATGTGAAGTTGTTTTTGCTTCTAAAGATTGTAAAATAAAGTCTTTGAATTCAGGACAACTGGTTGCAAAAGGGATAAGAACAGAAAACAATGTTTATGTGTTAAAAGAAGAAAAAGAAGAATTTCAATTAAGAAAATATGATGAAAGTTGGATATGGCATAGGAGACTTGGAAACCTAAATTTTGATCATATAATCAAGCTTAGAAACAATGGGGTAGTAAAAGATCTTCCGAAGATATCAAATCCATATGACTTTGTTTGTAAACCTTCCGAGATAGGAAATCTTACTTGCACTCAGTTCAAATCTAAAAACTTTCCTTCAACAGAAAAACCTCTCCAGTTAGTACATATGGTTTTATGTGGACCATCAAGAAAAGAAGGTATAGGAAAACAAAACTATTTTATGTTGATTATTGATGATTATTCTAGACTAACATGGGTTGCATTCTTTAAGGAAAAATCTGAAGCATTTGAAAAATTCAAGTGTTTAAATCTCTAACTGAGAATCAAACGGGAAAAAGGTTGAAAGCAGTAAGGTCTGATAGAGAAGGAGAGTTTAGTTCATGGAACTTCAAATATTTCTATGATAAACATGGAATCAAACGAGAATACACTATTCCAAGGACTCGATAGCAAAATGGAGTAGTTGAGAGGCAGAATAGATTAGTTCAACAGATGGCAAGATCAATGATGAATAAAAGGAATATTTCTCAAACATATTGGGTGGAAGAAATTCATACAGTTGTTCATATCCTTAACAAAGCTCATCTCAGGCCACACAGTGACAAGACTCCTTATGACCTATGGTTTGGAAGACCTGCTTCAATCAAGCATTTTAAATTCTTTGGGAGTAAATGTTATATCAATAATAATGATGAAAATATTGGTAAATATGATGACAGGGCTGATGAAGGTATCTTCTTAGGTTATGCTACAAACAGTAAAGGGTACAGATGCTACAATAAGAGGCTGCATAAATTGGTTGATTGTATCGACATAAAAGTTGATGAAGAAATCTCGGTCAGAAATGTAAGCAATGTTGAACCAAGCATAGAAAATATATTTGAAGGTGAATATGATCAGGTCCAAGGATCAGAAAGAGAAGAATCTGAATCAGATGAAGATACGAATACTCTGACTGACACAAATCAATAGAAAGAAGCAAAATCACCTCTCAAAGGAAAAACAAGAATAGAGGGTATCAAATGGGATCTTCCTCTAGATTGTTCTTTTGGATAGATAGATTTAGTATAAATAAGAATAGAGGGTATGAGAAGTTTTGTCTTGGATATTATTGTAATAAATCTCTACTCTGTTGGAGGTTTCCCCCTAGAAGAGGCAAGTGAACATTTTTCTCAATAATCAAAGTGCTCTTTCTGGTGTTATCATGGTATTACTTTGGTATTATTGTGACGTTGTTCTGGTTATATCATTGTTTATCTTCCATTTCTAGCCAATTATTTTGGTTTTTCATACTATTTTATATCTGGAATATTACACTATAGAAGAACAGGAATGAAAAGAAGAAGATCATCATAATCCAATATTGAGGAGAACGGTTCATAAAAGAAGGAAACCAGAAAGGTATACTCCACCTGATTTCCATTCAATTTTTTCTTTGTCTATTACTGATGATGATCCTGGAACTATTAGTGAGGAAGTGGATTCAGAGGATGGAAAAATTTAGAAGAAGGCCATGGTTGAAGAAATGGCAGCCTTGGATAAGAATGAGGCTTGGGATCTAGTGGAGTTGTCGACTGGAGGAAATCTCATTGGAAGCAAGTGGTTTTTTAAGAAGAAGCTAAAAGTAGAAGTAAAAGTGAAGAAAGACAAAGCTCAGTTAGTAGCAAAAGGTTATTCCCAGGTAGAGGGAATGAATTTGGTGAGATTTTTTTTCTTGTTTCCAAGTTAACTTCAATTAGATTTATTTTATCTTTTGTTGTTGCATTTGATTTTGAAGTAGAAAATATGGATGTGAAGACAATGTTACTACATGGGGATCTGGAAGAAGAAATCTACATGAAGCACCCAAAAGGGTTTGTTCTGAAGGGAAAGAAAGAGTTGGTAAGTAGGCTGAAAAAGTGTCTATATCGATTAAAGAAATCACCAAGGATGTGGTATCAAAAATTTGATATTTATATGATGGGACTTGGCTTCACAAGGAGAAAAGAGGATCACTGTGTGTATTTCAAATTAATCGGTGATCATCTTATTTATTTTTTATTGTATGTGGATGATATGTTGTTGATAGGAAACAACAAGGAGATTATATAGGATGTGAAAACTCAATTTTCCTCTAAATTTGACATGAAGGATATTAGTGCTGCAAATTTCATTTTAGGCATGGAAATTAAAAGAGACTGGGGAAACATGAAACTCTGGTTAAATCAGAGGAAATTTGTCAAGACAATATTTTAGAGGTTTAATATATAGGAATGTAAATTGGTCAAGGTTCCTATTACTATGGGTGTAAAGTTATCTACATATCAGTGTCGGAAGACACAGGAAGAGGAAGAGGACATGTCTCATGCTCCATATGCCAGTGCAGTTGGAAGTTTAATGTGTGAAATGGTTTGTAATAGACCACACATTGAAAATGCAGTGGTAGTTTTGAGCAGGTATATGTCAAAACTAGGGAAGGAGCATTAGACAAAAAAAAAGAGGGTTTTCAGGTATTTGTGTGGCACTACTAGTTGTTATGAATTGTGCTACCAAGGAAGACCATAATTAGACATAGTGTTGGACATACATGGATTTTTTTATGCAAATTGAGATGGAGATATGGATTGCATAAGATATACAAGTGGGTATGTGTTTAACTTGTTTGGAGGAGCAATCAGTTAGTTGAGCAAAAGACATTTTGTAGTAGCACTCTCAACTACAGAAGTTGAATACATGGAGCCACTCATGTAAGAAAGAAGAAGTATGGTTATAGATATTGTGTTCAGGGATTGGGTTGGTACAACAAGTTGTAAGGATATATTGTGACAGTTATACTAGTGCAATCTTCCTAGCAAATAACTCGGCTTATCATTCAAAGACAAAGAATATTGATGTTTAGTATCACTTTGTGAGAGACATGATTGAAGACAAAAAGGTGTTGTTGATGAAGGCGGACACTTTGGAGAATGTTGTATATTCATTAACAAAATTTGTGAGAACTAAGAAGTTATCTTGGTGTAGAGGGTCTATGGGCATTGATGCCCTAGATTGTTGACTATGTAATCATGTAACCCCATGTATGCAAAGAAAACAACAAGTGGAAAAATGTTGGGTATGTGTTATATTCTTTGAAAAATTGATCCCATGTAATGTACACTTATATAGGAGAAAAGGGGGTATGGGGGGTGCTTAGTGTTGATGTTGGGAAAACATCAGGAAGACATTCTCTTATATTAATAATTAATAATATAATTATTAAATATTAAATAATGTATATAATAAGTAAAATGATAATAATAAATAGTTATTGATTATTTCCATTGCATCATCTATGGGTTGGAGACTACATCATATGGATGTGAAGACAATCTTTCTCAACGGAGATATTGAGTAGGAAGTATACATGAAGTAGCCATATGGTTTCGTGATACATGAGAAGGAGTCTCATGTGTGCAGGTTGAAGAAGGCCATGTATGGACTCAAGCATGCACCTTGAGCTTGGTATGCAAGGATTGGTCAACACCTCATGAGTTTGGGCTTCATAAAAAGTGTTGTTGATCCCAACCTGTACTATAAGACTGTTAATGGTAAGTCCCTGATTTTGGTCCTCTATGTTCATGATTTATTCCTCACCGGTACAAAGAGCCTTATTGTTGAATGCAAGTATGTGTTGGCCTATGAGTTTGAGGTGAAGGACCTTGGTATGATCCACGACTTCTTGGGACTATAAGTATGGTAGAGAACTGATGATATACTCCTAAGTCAGGGGAAGTATACAATTGATATATTGAAGAATTTGGGGATGTTGAACTATAAGTGCATGGCTACACCAATGGTGACAAATCTGAAGAAACTAAGTGTGTCTTCTTCCAATTTCAACGAGATTGATCTAACCCTGTACAAACATTTGATTGGATCATTAATGTATCAGTTAACACCACACCAGATATTTTCTATTCAGTGAGTGCACTTAGCCAATTTATGAGTCGGTCGAGACATACATACTAGATTGGTGTGAAGCATGTGTTGATATACCTGCGAGGCATAGTTGGACATATTCTGAGATATACTTCCAGTATTGATATGAGATTGTAAGGATATACTGAATCTGATTGGGTAGGGAGCACAATGGACAATAAGATCACCTTCGGGTGTTTCTTCACTTTGGGATATGCCATGGTTTCCTGGTGTAGTAGGAAATACACTTATGTGGCTTTGAGAACCGTAGAAAAATAGTACATTGCATTGAGTGTGGAAGTCTGCAAAGTAGTGTCGATTTGCAATCTCCTTGCAAATTTATCTGAACATGTGCTCGATTCCACCGTTATTCATTGTGATAACCATAGTTGTGTGAATATCTCAGAGAATCTAGTGTTTCATGAAAAATTGAAACACAATGAGATCAAGTACCATTACATCCGAGACATGGTGTAGAGGAAGGCAGTATTGGTGCAGTACCTTCCTACATATGAGAAAGTTATTGATGTTCTTACCAAACCAGGACGAAGTTCAAGTACTTTCATGACAGACCTGGCATGGCAGAGAAGGCCTCCCTCGTTGAGAGGGAGTGTTGATGTTTGCAGCTTCCTGAGACATTCTCCAGATCGTACTCCTCTGTGACTGAGTTGATTTGATCTGTGAGGACACTTATCCGAGAAGGGATAAGTGGGTTTGGGCTTATATCCCAACATACCTTGTGGAGAGCACATGAGGAAATGTCAAGGGATTTTACCTTGACGTCACACACTATGGGGAGTTGAACCTAGTGTTTCTAGAGGGAGTAGCCTCTAGAAGTCCACATGGGAGTGCCATGTGTGACATAAATTCTCCAGATCATACTCCTTTATGACTGAGTTGAGTTGATATATGAGGACACTTATCCGAGAAGGGATAAGTGGGTTTGGGATTATATCCCAACTTCCCTTGTGGAGATCACATGAGAGCATGTCAAGGGAGTTTACCTTGACGTCACACACTATGGGGAGTTGACCCTAGTGTTTCTAGAGGCAGTAACCTCTATAAGTCCACATGGGAGTTCCATGTGTGACAGACCTTTTTTCTACTATATTGGTTGTGTACGACTGGCAGTGAATGTGTGTCACTGGATAGTAGTTGTGTGCTACTAGTTCATTAAAGAGTAGTCAATGGAATAATAGACGAAGACATGATGGAAAGATACCTCCCTAGATAAGAGGGAGTGTTGATGTTTCAGCATCGGGAGGACCTTCTCCTAGATTGGGTTGTAGACCAAGGGAGATAGGATACATTTATCATAAAGGTGCACTTGTGGTAAATGGGCCCATGTGTAGTCCTTCGTTGATCATGACAAGAAATAATACTCGAGGTGCTTGAGGTGCTTTCCATGTGTCATTTATCATCAATATGACATTCACTCACAGGGGTGTACCTATGGTGAATGACCCTGGTGTAGTCTTTGTCCTAACCATGGTGATTTGACAAGGAATGATAAAAGATGTTAGATTCTATCATATGCGGACCCAAAGTGAGACTGATCTCAAAGAGAGTCAATTGGATCAGAGGGTGAGCCACAAAAGGAATTTCCCCTCAATTCAGGTGGGAGAGAGACATCTCCCAAGATTGACATACAAGTGTTTTAAGTCTAGGGTGAAGTTTGTATACTTCATAGACAAGCTTGTCATGATGCAAAATGTCTCCCTCATTGAGAGGGAGTGTTTATGTTTGGACAACATCGGGAAGACATTCTCTTATATTAATAATTAATAATATAATTATTAATTATTAAATAATGTATATAATAAGTAAAATGATAATAATAAATAATTATTGATTATCGAAGGGACGCATCCTTTCATGGATGGTCACAATATGTTCTCTATATATCGAACACTCATCATTGTAATAATATATCGAATATACAATATGATCCCATATAGGAAAATCAACACTTAGCACCCCCCATCCGGGAGGGTTGTTGGGGTTCGAGGGAGGGATTCCTTGAGAAAAAAAATATTTGGTCCATTTTTGGTAGTTTTTGGCATACAATTTTTCAGCACATGGATTTTTTTATGGTTTTCTAATTCCGTTTACAGAATTATGATTTTTTATTAATCTAGGTCAATGGATTAGGGGTTTGGATGTCGCGGGATCCTATATGCATATTTTATCGTAAACAATGAAAAAGATGATGAATAAAATATTAGAGGTGTGACTCTAAATAGGTTGTTGGTTTTCTTAGTTTGGGTTTCCAGGGAAAAAATATCTATGTAATGTGTGTGTGTTCCATTATATAATTTATTTTTTTAATGATAGTATATTTGTGGTAAATAAGTGTACAAGATTAAAATATACAATATGACCCAAGGGTAGTGGCGTACAATTTAAACCAAATAGTACACACCCTTTTATATATAAAGCATTCCTTGGCATTAGATCCTACTACCTATTTCAATCTGGAATCCATTTAAACTAGCCTAAAATCATTGTGCTCACAAGATACAAACCCACATTTATCTAATGAATATGGAGAAATGAATTTATCTATTGCACTGGGTTCAAAAAAGATGTTAATTTTTAGCATTGTTTATATTACCTGAAGATTCCATCGCAATGGATTGATGTTATTTCTAATGGTTATTAATCATTGTATAAATACAATGGTTATGTCTTTCATCCTCAATTAGGGCCTTTCCCTCATAGTGCATAGGCCTTCATTGTGACAGAAATTAGGATATCCCACCCCTAACAAGCAATGTGCAATGGAGACCACATGTTTCTCTATTGTACTGCATCCAATTCCTTCCCTTGCAACCTCTTTACCTATTAAATTTTCCCCGAGAATGTATCTGACTCTCCTATATCATCAATATTTTTTTATACACTGCACTTACTAACATTGTAATACCTACTACAACACCTCTAGGTGTAGCCTTGTTTTCATATGGAGGTGGCCTAAAAGTTTCCCCTGTAGAGAAGGTCCAAGGGGCCTTCCCTACAAATTATTATTATTGTGGATCTGACGATCGCATACCTCCTCTTTGACCCCCCTAGAATCACTAAGTTATTCAACATAATGTGCATATTGTATTGCCTCAATTACCAAGGTCATGTTGCACATCCAAACAAGGGATTGAATCTTACGATTTAGTCCATACACAAAGTGCTCTACTTCGCATTCATTAGTGCCCATATAGTAAACATATTTTATTAGCTCCATGAACCTCATCCTATAATCCTCCATTTTTTGACCTCCCTGAACAAATTCATGAAAGAATCCAACCTATTTCTCTTCAAAATATACTATAAGGTACTTTTTTCGAAATATTTCCTCAAAATACTCCCAAGTGACATTGTCGGTAGTGAGATGCAACTACTTCTCTAGGTTCCCCATCAAGTTAAGGCACTAACACTGAGTTGGAAAAGGGATATCCTAGCCCTCAAAGTGGAGTTATATTCTCTTAGTGCAAACTACCTCATCATGCCCTCAATCTATGCTTTAGTGCATTCCCCTGCGAGGCCTCCAGAAAACTCATTTACCCAAGGATTCCTCAATATTTGCAATTCAAGTGTGGGTTGTCATGGATTCTTACATAGTGTTATCCCTCAATAATTTCTAGGATATTATTGTAACGATGGAGAGGCACCCCAGGGGCCAAGACTCATGATGAATATTAAGGCCATATTTGCAATAAAATAATTGTGCAATATTTTGGGAAGTTTTTCCCTCTCTCTTTCTTAAAATTAAAGGACCTCAAACAGTCTTCATTCAGCCGACAAATGCACTCAACTATTAGAGGCATTTTTCCACGAGTGTATCAGACAATCAAGCTTAAAAGGAGGATGAAATGGTGGATTAGAGGAAAAACATAATACACATATAGAGCACTGTTAAAAATGAATCATGTAGCCTATGGAAAAGAATAGTGTGCTAAGCAATTAAGAATTCAACAGCTCTAACAAGTGTAACAGATCAACAAAGACATGCTTCAAATAGTTAACATCTTCATACATTCAAATTCAAGGAGGTTCCCTCTACCTATCATTTAAATGCACAAAGAAACTGATAAGAAATGGTCATTCATTCAGAGGAAATCATTTCTATCTATGGATTAAACATCATGCAGTAACATTGAACAGAAGGTATAATTTGTTGTCTAAGATTTATAAATCAGCTCTGATACAAGAAATCAAGGATGGTAGGAGATTCTTTATAGTAACACAAATGCAATAGATGTAGGAATCATATACTGAAACTTGAGCGCAAGGGATGAATCTCTAGTTTCTTGTTGCATTTATCAACTAACTGTGCTCAAGGTTTTTGTTCAAACAACTCTAGTTATAAGAAACTCTTAAATTCTTGAAAGTGTTGACCTTGGCAATGGGTTCCTACATTCTCTCTTATTCCTCTTGTTCATTCCCTAAACTGCTTTTTGAAACCACTTCCATCTTCTTGAAACCATTTCCAACTTCTTGAGTCTTGGATGGTTTCTCCCCAGTCAAAATTGTACCAATCACTATTACCTGAATGAATTTATGTCATAGAGAAAGATCGTGGGGTAGCTGAAGATTTACTAGCAAAAATATCCATCAAGATCTACCTTGTAAAAATCCCTTCAATCATTTCTTCTTTGGTTGGAAGCTCAAAATCCTAACTACATAGATCGCATGACTCAATAGTCATTGGATTGATCTCGAAAATAAATCTCAGCTATAGATCTCTAAAATGTGAGCTTGTTTCATGAGACGACTAGTAATCCATCAGAGTAATCAAGGTTCACAAAGGCGTAAAACTCAACAGTTGTAGGATCATTTTCGGGGAGCTATCTGGGTCATTTTTCTATGACTTTTTAGGCCCCATGACTATTTGTATATTGAGAAATCTCAATCGTTTATTTTAAAGTGGGAATGTGTTTTGATATGGACCATTGATTGGTTCCACTTGCAAGAGGTCCGAGGGAAAATATGGGTTGTTGATTGGTCCCCCTTAAAAAGGTTCGAGAGAAGATATGGATCGTCAATTAGTTATTTCCATCGGAGTGGTCGAGGTCTGGGTTGCAAATAGGACTCTGACGAGGGGAATATGAGCCTAAATATTGACTATTGATCTAGATTTTCCAATGGAAGTTTGACGACATATGAGGGTCATCGATCTAACTTGACCAAGAGAAAAAAATCGACTAAGGCATGAACATTGTCATGCTGACATCACCCTGGACACGTGGAATTTCCTAACGGGTACGTATTGAAGTTGATGTGGCAAGTAGATGGGACACATGTCACCTGATTTCGATACATTTACTTGTGTATGCAGCAGGTTTCACATGTCCATGTGGCAGCTGCTGGTTGGCCTTGACAATGCTTTGTTGGTGGGCTAATGTGACACTTGTCTAGGATGTGATGAGGCCTGAGATTGGATCTATACCATTGATTGGTCCCACTTAAAATAGGTCCAAGAAAATATCTAGAGAATCCATTGAGGATGCCCTTCAAAGTTTTCAGGGTCTAGGATGCAAACAAGACTCCAATAAGGGGACTCCGAGGGAAAATCTCAACCATTGATCTGGAACCACCAAGAGAATTTCAATGACACATGGGAGCCATTGATCTTGGATCAACCGAAAACCAAAAATGGTTAATGAATGAACAATATTACATCAATGTCACCCTATAAACATGGCAGATCCTCATTAGTCTTTGTTGACGTTGACGCGGTAGACAAGTAGGACATGTGTCACCTGTTACTGAGGGTTTTACTCATGCAATAGGCAAGTTCCTCATGTCCATGTGGCATCCTCTGGTAGGATCTAACATTGATCTTCTAGTGGGATGACACAACACCTGACCAAGGAATCTCAAAATCAGGGGTCAAATCTAGACAGTTGATCTCTCATGGGCATGATTGATAGCATGATGAAATCTAGGTCATTAATTAGAGGTGTCCAATTGGAGTGGTCTGGGATTGAGATATAGACAAGACTCGAGAGGGGACTCTAAAGGGATTCATCAATACAAATATGGATCATTCATCGGAGACTTGAGAATCTCTGAGGGTCGTTGATCTGGCATGGTCGAAAACAAAAATTGAATAAGGAAAAAATGATCGTGTTGATGCTAGCCCGGACACGTGGAGACTTTCTATTTTCCCATGGTGGTACTAATGTGGAGAAAAAGTGGGACATGTGTCACCTGTATTTGAGTTTTTTACCTATGCATGTTGTGGGTTCCTCATGTCCACGTGGAAGACTTTGTTTGAATCTAACATTGCCTCATTGTCATGTCGTGTTGTCATATCCTCTGCATTTTTCTGACAAAAAATTCGTCATCGGCACTATGGAAACTTGCGTTGATTGTTTCACTTTTCATTTTCTCGACGATGACCCTCAACCTTATCTCTACCATTGGTTTTTCGCTGACGCGAGGAGATTCATTGATATGCCATCGGAATAGGGGAAGTCTTTTATCTTTCGTTGAAATTAGGAGATCCATCGATTTAGGCTCGACCAAAAACCAAAAATAGCTAAGGCCTCAATAATATTATGATGACATCACCCTGGACACGTGGTGTCTTTTTATCGACTCATAATGGTGTTGAATAGGAAGATAGACAGGAAACATGTCACCCATTTTTGGAATATTTACATGTGCATCCGGTGGGTTCCACATGTCCATGTGTCACCTCCTAGTTGGCTCTGATAGCACTCTGCTAGCATGCTAAGATGACAAATATTCTTAGCTTATCTTTGGTCACTGAAAAAAATGTTTTCATCAGAACTTTGTAACTTGAGATAAGGGGGGAACTCCCAATGAATTTTTTCGACAATGACATTGTGGGCCCCTTCAATATTTAATCAGAGTAGCATGTCAGTCTTTGATTTCCCTTTCTTGCATCCATCTGATCTGTTGGGGTTTTGAAATGTCGGGCCTTGGTTCTTAGGTTGTGATCTCATCATAAGCTCCTAGAATATTAGCGCTTAAGTTCTTTTGGACTGCGACAAGCCCCTTCTAGACTACGACAATCCCCTTTGGACTTTGCCAAGCCTCGAGATGTTTTTTTTTGAATAATATGCACAAGGGCGTGCATTTTATTGTTTTTTCTTAAATATTCCTTAGGAAAATTTGACTATGAGTTGCACAAAAGCTTCTTAAAAACTCTACTTTATGCCTTCAACTTGCTAGATCTCATCCTTATAACCTCGATCAATTTTCATACCAGGTTAGGGACAAATATAGTACTAACATTTGGCTCCAGCAAGGATAACATACCCCTAAGATCTACTGAGAACTATAGACTAGGTGCGTTCTTTTATTGGGTTATGGAGCTTGCCTCAAAAATACATCTCCTTCTTACTTGAAAACTGATCTGATATTGGAAACAAAAATGCTCAACAACTTACAATGTTAGTGGATTACCTATATTATTAAGTAACAAAAGGTGAATGAATTAAAAATTAAAAAATTCATGAATAGATATGAAATGGAATTATTTATGTACATGGTAAGAAAGCTTTGCAGTGATCATTACTGCAAAAATTTCTTGAGGAGCCTCCCATTTATAGGAGTGCCAAACAATTATCCATCCAATTGAGATAAATAATAAGTTTTATTATCTTGGGCTACAACCACTTGGAAGGGTCCAAGTCAAATATTATCAAACTTTCCATGTTTCCCTTTAGCCTCCCTTTGGGCATCCCATTTTAGGATCGAGTCCCCTGCCATGAAATTTCTTTCTTTGGTACTTTTATCAAAAAATTATTTTATTATTGTTTGATGAGTGTGGGACTTTATCTGAACTTTCTCTCTAACCTGTTGAACTTCAATCAGTTGATTGATTCTTCTATGTGTGTTATTTGATTATGCCTCTTCATCTTGCAGTAATTTCATCATAAGGAGGTTGAGTTGAATGGGTAAAATGGCTTCCAACCCATATGAAAACTGAAAAGGGGAAGTTCAAATGGCCCTCTTAATGCTAAATTGATCTAGCCATATAGCATGTTTCAAGTGGGAATCCCATGCCTTCTTATTTTTAGACAACATTTTCTTGATAATATTGATAAGGTTCTTATTGGAGGATTTAACCAAACCATTTCCCTGTGGATAGTAAGAAGTAGAGTGTCCCAACTCTATGTTATAATTCTGACAAAACTTAACCAATTTGGCATATTTCAAGGCCTGGGCATTATCAACAATGACCTTTCTTGGGCACCCAAATATGGCCAATATATTTTCTTCTAGGAACTTTATGATAATTGTATCTGTGGTTGCCCTTATAGGTATGGCCTGTATCCATTTTGTGAAATAATCTATGGCTTTCAAAATACATTTGTGTTGTCCACTTGAATTTGAGTTAATCTTGCCAATGAAGTCTAATCCCCACTGTTGACAAGGTGTCTCAACTTTGATTGGTTTTAGTGGGAGGGGAAGCAACTTCTCCTTTTCTGTAAACATTTGGCATTCTACACATGCTTGAACCAAGCCATTTACATCAGAAAATAAAGAGGGATAGTAATACCTAGCTCTAAGGATATTTTATGTAGTGGCTCTTCAAGCATGGTGACCCCCACATACACCCTTATGAAACTCAAAGATTTTTCCCTCAGCTTCTTCTTCAGTGAGGAAATTTAGTAGGATTCCCCTTGGGTCCTTCCAAAACTAGTTTCCCCCCAAAATGAAATACTTTACGTCCTTAATATTGATATATATAGCTCTAGCTTTATCCCATGTTGGTGAGTAGCTAAAATTTTGCAATTAAAAAATGATGTCTTTATACCAATCAGACTAAGAAAATTTGGCATCTACCTCTAAGTATGGTTCTTGTGTTTCATCCTCTTCAAACTATGCTACTACAATGTTTGTGGATAGTTCATCCAAGTCTAAAACCTTGTGGTTTGATTCAACCAACAATTTGTCTACTCCTTGTCCTTTTACTAGTTTTATGGGCTTGATCTCCACATCATACACCTGAATCTTAGCAATCCATTTACCTCTTTTCCCTCATTGTCAGGTGGTGTGAGGATTTCATTTATGGTGTTGGTAGGTACATAAGCCAATAATTTAGAGTGTAGTATATAATCTATAAAATACTTTAATTCTTTGACTAATGCATAAGCTTGTTTTTCCATGCTACTATATTTCAGCTCAGCATCTCTCACGGCTTTTATTATCAGACTAATCGGTAGGTGCAGACACTAACAGATCTCCCTAGATCCACCTGGATCTAGAACAAAACAGGACAGAACATGACTCTTTACCTAAGTTTTGACCATTGAATTAACTAGTAGGGAGGAACAAGTAACATACCTTTGTATCGCTTCCTAGGGTCTATGTTGCTCCCGCTTCTCTTTGGTGCTCTCGTGAGGTCAAGACCAAGACAACACAAACCAACCAAAGTGAAGATAGAAAAATATATTCAATTGTCAACTTATGTGTATGATCAAGGAATTACACAATAAAGTGAGAATGACTTCATGGGAAAAGGACATGTCGTTGTATCATATTAAATGTGAAAGAGAGATTACAACCATGGCCTTGATGTCGTAAGGTCCCTTCTAACTTTCCTTTGTTCCCCACGCACTTCTTTCTCCAAGGATTCGGAGACCATGGATCTGATAGCTACTCACAATCT
This sequence comes from Picea engelmannii, assembly GCA_009831015.1. Lineage (NCBI taxonomy): Eukaryota > Viridiplantae > Streptophyta > Pinopsida > Pinales > Pinaceae > Picea > Picea engelmannii. The sequence continues at coordinate 147,529 of ML790095.1, read as the reverse complement.
ATCTTGACAAAGCAAATCTCAAAGCCACTCCAACCAAGCTAATAATTCCAAGCCAACCAAAGCTAACTTTCTCCATGAGAGCTCCTCTCTTTTTATAAGTTGAAGAGGATAAGGTGAGGAGGTTAGGATGATCCCACTAAATAATGAAAGCGAGTAAGATCCAAACCATTCGGATGCCACCTCACCATGGAAGTTTCTCCTTCCATAAGATGCGAGAAAACACTCATTTTTCCCACGTGTAAGCATTCTCGCACCCTGCCTATAGTGCAACCTGCGAACATCTCGCACCTTAGCTATGGTGTAACCTGCGAGAACCAGGCATTCTCGCACCCTAATACATAGGCAGCCTGTGAACTTCCTTTTTAATAAGGTTTTTACATAGGAGAATGCAACTTCTTTTCTCAGGAAAAGTTCTTCTCTCTTTAGGAACTCAGGCCACTGACCCCTCTGAAGGCAACATATAGGTTTACATCATTAACGATCATAGGGATGACGAAAATAATGTGTAACAGAGAGCCCCCCAAAGTATGAAGTTAGAACAGAGTGATAGCTGAAATACTTTGTCGAGTGTGTGTAGAGAACAAGGAAGAGTCGGTCGAAAACCTGCCAACAAACAAGGAAATACAGTACAATAATATATCATCGCTGAGGTAGGCATTCCCATACTCAGAATACAAATGACTCTAAGCATAAATGTCAACATGCGAAGATCCATGTCAAGTAATACAAGTCATGGCCACCAAACATACACTGTGGATCCATGCCAATATGACTCAAATCTGAACATAGCCACCAAAAATACACTGTGGATCTATGTGTTAAAGACTCAAATTTGAACATAGCCACCATACATACAATGTGGATCTATGTAACAATACAAAATAAATATACTCCAACACAACCTGAATCTATCAGAAAAGATCTAGGGTCTTCATCTCCACCACTCTATAGTACGAATCTAACCATGCGAATACATGTGTCGAAGTCGAACATGGTAGAAACCACTTGATTACCGGTCATTAGTGTATACCATTAACAAGTGTGAGGGAAATCACCATTAATGTCAATGACTCCCAAGGTACACTAGTACAATCCAACGAATGTGAATAAATGAGCTGAAGTTGAACACTCGGTGGAATATCCCAATCAGGGGTCAATAATGAAAACCCATTGTCGAAAGCGAGGAAACCTACCATTGAGGCATGCAAGTTCCAAGGTACCAATTAGTTTCTAAGTCTAATTCCTGGATAATGAGTTGAAGTCAACAAGAAAATACTTGTCACAGGAGGGCCTTAATGTATCCCACATCAATGACACGAAATAAGTAACAAGATTTGATGTAGATCAGAGTAATAAGTGATTCAGGACTGACTCAGGGATGGCTGACGCAATAGAAGGCTTAAAGACTGCAGAAAAGGCTGACGCAATAGAAGGATTTCCAGTTTGAATTTCTCTTTGAAAATATTGACGACACGACAACTGTCTTGGAAATACTGACTCAACAACAGGGATCGCAAACCAATTTGTAATCGTATAAAGGATTATGACCAAGAGACGAGCAGATTTTCCAACCTAGACACAAGGTGAGTGAAAGGGTGTCATGTTCAAAAGTGACTCTTCCATAGAATACAGGTTTAGATACATTTATTTCCCAATTTTTCCCCCACCATCTCTAGCGAGTACCTCTTTATTTTTACGCAAGATTGAGGAGGATAACATATGCTTGTCAATTTGAGTCCCTCGGAGTATGTTTAATGAACCCTAGGAAGGAGTGGTTTGGTCCCATTTGGGCCTTTCGATGTTTATTTAACAATTCCAAAGAAAGAAAACTCATGGGTTTTTCATGTTTAGAGAGTCTGAAAAAAACTTAAAGAAAACTTAGGTCCCATATGGGCCTTTCAATGCTTGTTTTATGAGTCCAAAGAAAGAAAACTCATGGGTTTTTCATGTTTAGAGAGTCTGAAAAACACTTAAAGAAAACTCTCTCATTTCCTTTTTCATAAATTAGTCTGATGAGACCGAAAAAGAGATAAACTATCGCTCAAAAGATGTTTTCTTCAAATACTTTAATGAGCGTGAAAAGAACAAGATCGCTCAGAAATCTTTTCATGTTTAGAGAGTCTGAAAAGAGCTTAAATGGAACTCTAGGGGGTTCCTTTTTCGTATAACTTTTACAAGTCCGAAAAAGTGATAAAAGTGTACTCGACTACATTCTCACATATTTACAAGCACGAGAAAGAACAAAGACTAAGCTTGGTAACTTATTCCCATGTATTAATGAGCATGAGAAAGAACAAAGACTAAGCTCGGGATTGTTTTCATTTTTACGCAAGCTTTAAAACAAAACAAAACTATGCTTGGGATAGGTTTTATTTTTACACAAGATTAAAAACTAAACAAAACTATGCTTGGACCTGGTTTCATTTTTACGCAATCTTGAACCAAAGGAAACTATGCTTTAGGTAAGTGGTTTCATTTTTACACAAGCTTGAACCATAGAAAACTATGCTTGTGACTTCCCAACACATAACACAGGGATGGTTGGTACTTAGCCCCCGGCTTAAGAAACTAGCAGCTTAACTTCAGCATGAAGTCTAGAGGCTGAGGCCAAATTCCCCCCAAGCTTCATTTCATCTAACTGCAAAGGAGAATGAAATGAAGCTTCAAATACTAGACGAAGGACTTGACTCAAATAGAGAGGGGGAAAACTATTTCATTTTTTAACGAGCTTGACACAGAAAAAAGAACTATGCTCGTAACCTATGTTTCATTTTTTAACGAGGTTTCCACAGAGACAAAAAAAACTATCCTCATAAGGGGTTTCATTTTTTAATGAGCTTGAAATCAAAAAACCATGCTCAAGGTTGGTTTCATTTTTAAATGAGCTTGAAATCATAAAATCATGCTCAAAGACCTTTGTTTCATTTTTTAACGAGGTCGCCTCAGAGACGCAAAACCTATCCTCGGTACTCTCTTCTTGATCATGGATTCCAAGAGGACAATGCTATGGAATGACACCATGTCAAGGGACAAAAATCGGTCATGGCTTCCAAGAGGTATTCACTAGAAGGAAGAAATACACTATGGAAGGACACCATGTCGAGGGTTGCGACAGGAGTAAAGAGATCAGGTTCCAAAAACCCTATCGAAGAGACCACCATGTCAACTACAGGATCTAAGTCATCAAAAATTGAAGCCATGGGCGACAATGCCACACAATTGACCTATGGCGGGGGCGATATTGTCTGCATATAAGAACCATTTAGGGAGGCAATCCAAGCGGGGTCAATGAATGAAAGTTGATCAATAGTCACAAGCCGTCCATCGTGAGGGAAAGATATCACACGAAAAAGAGTGGACACGATAGCTTTTATGGCATAGACATAATCTCACCCAAGGAGTAAAGAGAAATCCAAGGGGTCTTGGACTACCATGAAATCAATAAAGACAGTTTTCCCTCCCAAAGTTACAGGAAACTGAGGAAGGGTCCCTAAAGGTTGACTGGTTCTTCTGTTAAAAGATAACAGATTCTGCATAACCAGCGCAAGTGGAGGACAACCCAAAGCTTGTCAAGCAATAGAGGACAAAATACTAACAGACGAACCTTCATCTATCAATGTCTGAGGAACATCTCGACCACAAACCTGTACTGTAATCTGGAAAGGAACGTGAGAGGGAAGACGAGGTCAATTTAGCACACCCCAATCAAAATAGATGGCCTCATTACTTGGAGGGAGTTTCACGGGAGAAGGAGGAATACCCCCTGACACGGCAGAGTCTGTATCAATGAGAAAAACATGGACAGTATCGGGTTTACTCTCTAGCGGGAGAGTAGGATCGACCGATGATGAGATCAGATCAACCACTTGGGTTTCATTCTCCAAGGGGAGAATGGGGTCGATAGGTGTAAATGGATCGACCACTTGGGTGACACTCTCTAATGGGAGAGTGGGATCGACCGAGGATGGTATCGGATCAACCACTTTGTCAACTGGTTCAACTAAGGGCGTGACGAGATTGATGACATGATCAACCGGATTGACCAGTGAAGGGACCGGAGTGATCATTCCATCAACTATTGGAGGGTTGAGAGAAAGCTTACAGTAAGCAGTTGGGAGTTGAGGCTGTGAAACAGTCATGTCTTCCAGTAATTTCGAGGCTTTGTCAATATGAGGGAAAAGATGAGTTAGATGACTCCCTTTGCATAACATACACGGGAACTTGACTCTACTTTTCTTCTTCCCAACCGTATCATGACTAGTTGACGGGAGGTCATCAGTATGTCGTTCAGAGGCTGATGACATGGGTTGGTCAGGGTGTGTATACCATGCCTCTATAACCTTGGATAGACCAGGGAAATCCTTAAGAAGATGGCTACCCTTATAAAGCCTGCAAGGGTACTTGGGATTACGGGTTGTTTGGGTTATCTTGACATCATCAACACTCCCAGCACGAGTAACAGTAATTGGTTGTTTTCCAACATGTTTGACAGTGGTTGGAGGTTTTGACCCTTGTTTATCTTTCTTCTTCTTAATATTTATTTTCTTCTTCTTCTTATTCACCGGGTTACTAGCTTTAGAACTTTCACTCGACGAAGAAGATGAAATGGAAGGAGACCTTGCAAGCGAAGAAGTCGAAGAAGAACTTACTAGTGAAGAAAGTGAAGGATCAACATGAGGTTGATGCTCTTGGGGGGAAGTGCTTGTGACTAAAGCACTAACTGCATTCGGGATTACCTGAGTGGAAAACAACCACACCGACAATCCAATAGTGAGACCTAGAAGGCTCAAAGTAGCGATGTGAGGAGGACCAATGTTTCCATAGGAACGAAAAATAAAAGGTTCCCCTAGAGCAGGGGTTCCTTCATTGGTCATTCCAGGAACTGATGCCATTAAATAAATACAACCTAGAGTCTGCTAGGGAAAACAAACAGCACATGCTAAAAATCTAGGAAGCAAGCAAACAAACAAAACCTTCTCACAATGAACACACTAGTTGGTGATGAAATCCAACGTCGCGGGAACAATGTAAGAAAGGGCTGAGATAGAGCAGGTGGAAAAGTTACGTTGACAACCTACTTAACAGACTTACACCCTGGTTCAAGCTCCCACACATAATCGTGGGTATACCCTCCAAGGAGCTCGAGTGAGTTTGGCCAACGTCAATTCCAGGTACCGTGAAGACTTGCCCCTCCACAGTCACCTCGTGTAAAGAACCTAGAGAGATAGGCCACTAAGGTTACCAATTACTACAATGATGCCTGGGGAAATAGTCGACAGTCCGATCCATGCGCAAGGTCAGGGTATCTAGCCTGAAATCAACTTGAAAGGCTTCCACTCATCATTGTGGGTATACCTCTCAAGCGACCCCCATAATACGCGCAACCTCTACACCAAGACCAACAAAGCAGGGTGAGTAACTCTACCAGTCTCAATGTGACCTCGTGATTGACCCTTGTGTTAGAAGGGCTTCCCAGGAAAAAATGTAATAAGTGGATTTAACTCTCCCTATCACAAGATACTATGTTTGTTTGCAGCTTTGGAAAGTTATCTTTCACACCTATTCCAAAGCCCTACGACTAATCTCATGTAGTTTTGCTACCAGAAAAGATAAAAATGTCTAATCAGTTTTTATAAGCGCTTTATTTTATGGCTTTTGTTACTCAAGAGGAAAACGGCATGGACAATATGGTGTTTTGACCGACTCGAAATTTATGCAAAGAGATGAAGATGCAATCTTTTCATTTCGATGAAAGCTATGCTACGAGAAGGAGAAAACATTTAGCATTCCCAGATGCACAATGTCCCAAAATCTTAAAACTCATCAATATCAAGATTCTCAAGAAATGAGAAAAAGGTATTGTACCCCAATGCACAATTCATGCCCCCCCCCCCCCTCGGCCATGAGGGGGAAAATTTTTCATAATTTAAGATCAAAAAATGCAAGGAATCATGCAATTTCGCTACTTGAAATGCAAGGATGCCCCCAATCTAATATAAAGCAAGAAATTAAATATTTTTGTTTCAAAAAATTCACTAAAAGCAATAATGAACTTTCTTAAAACAAAGAAAACCAAACTAAAAGTTCTCTTTTAAAGCGAACTATTCAGAATAAATCTGATCTTTCCCTAAACAATTCTAAAGAAAACACATGCTTTGTAATTGAAAGACACTCAAAGCAAGAGACTAATCCTTCAAAACCATACAAAGCAAAGATGGATAAAAGAAACTCAAATAATGTCAAGAAGATTGTAAACAGATCAATATAGGCTCCAAAAGTTCAATCCAGTTGTTCAAAGAAAAATTGGGCATCAAAAAATGACAAGACCCAATCCAAAAAAATTTACAAACAAGTTCCCAGGCTGGCAGTGTATTACAGTGCGAGAATCAAAGATTCTCGCAGGCTGAACAAAGGTTGACTGTGAGGGGTTCGCACTGGACTTAACACCAGGGTGCGAACTCAGGTGTTTCTCGCAGGCCACTAAAGGGAATAGTGCGAGAATGCCTGTAAACAAGAAAAAATTTGAAAAAGGACTAAATTTGAGTGAACTTTCAGATCCAGAAAGTCTGGATGGATCTCCCACAGACTCAAAGACCAGAAAACAAGAAATCAAAGCAAGGGAAACTAGACTAACTAGGAAACAATCTGCTCCCTAGTGGAGTCGCTAATTTTGTTATCAAACAAATCGGTAGGTGCAGACACTAACTGATCTCCCTAGATCCACCTGGATCTAGAACAAAATAGGACAGGACATGACTCTTTCCCTAAGTTTTGACCATTGAATTAACTAGTAGGGAGGAACAAGTAACATACCTTTGTATCGCTTCCTAGGGTCTATGTTGCTCCCACTTCGCTCCGGTGCTCTCGTGAGGTCAAGACCAAGACAACACAAACCAACCAAAGTGAAGATAGAAAAATATATTCAACTGTCAACTTATGTGTATGATCAAGGAATTACACAATAAAGTGAGAATGACTTTATGGGAAAAGGACATGTCGTTGTATTATATTAAATGTGAAAGAGAGATTACAACCATGGCCTTGATGTCATAATGTCCCTTCTAATTGTCCTTCGTTCCCCACACACTTCTTGCTCCAAGGATTCGGAGACCATGGATCTGATAGCTACTCACAATCTATCTTGACAAAGAAAATCTCAAAGCCACTCCAACCAAGCTAATAATTCCAAGCCAACCAAAGCTAACTTTCTCCATGAGATATCCTCTCCTTTTATAAGTTGAAGAGGATAAGGTGAGGAGGTTAGGATGATCCCACTAAATCATGAAAGCGAGTGAGATCCAAACCATTCGGATGCCACCTCACCATGGAAGTTTCTCCTTCCAAAAGATTCGAGAAAATGCTCGTTTTTCCCACGTGTAAGCATTCTCGCACCCTACCTATAGTGCAACCTGTGAACATCTCGCACCTTAGCTATGGTGAAACCTACGAGAATCAAGTATTATCACACCCTAATACATAGGCAACCTGTGAACTTCCTTTTTAATAAGTTTTTTACACAGGAGAATGCAACTTATTTTCTCAGGAAAAGTTCTTCTCTCTTCTCTCTTCAGGAACTCAGGCCACTGACCCCTCTAAAGGCAACAGATAGGTTTACATAATTAATAGTCATAGGGATGACGAAAATAATGTGTAACAGCTTTGTTGAAAAAGGTTATGGGTTTCTCTTCATTTTCTTCATTCTTCTACAGCAATGCAATAGCTATAGTATGAACTGATGCGAAAGAAAAAATAAGAAACTCTTTATCATAATTTGGGCTGATAAGAATTGGAGCTTATCCCAAGGTTGTTTTCATCTGTTGAAAGAAATATTTAGATTCAGTTGTCCACTTGACTTCATGGTCCTTTTTCGACATGTTGGTAATATGCTTCACAATTACAGCGAAATTGGGGACAAAATTTCTCAGAAAGCCTATTTTACCCAGGAAAGATTGTACTTATTTCTTTTTACTAAGCTGAGTAATTTGTTTGATTTCCTCCACCCTTTATAGATCTATCTTCACCCTCTCTTTGGATACTATATGGCCAAGAATCTTTCCTTCTTTCACAGAAAAATAAGAATTTTTGGTATTCAAGGACAGCCCAAACTTTCTACACTTCAAAAAAGTTTTCCTTAAATGCTTCTTGTGATATTCATCTGTCATGGAGAAAAGAGTCATGTCATCAAGGTATATGACAATGAACTTGTCTCTCGCACCCACAAAAGCAATTTCTATAGCTATATGAAAATTTTATCCTACATTTATCATACCAAAAGGCATTTTGTCATACATGAAATTTACCCATGGTGTTGTGAAGGTTTTCTTCTCTCTATCATCTAGGTGCATGGCCACTTGATTGTATCCTGAAAAACCATCCATCGTGGATATCATGTTTTCTTCTACTACTTTCTGCAGTATATGGTCCATCTTGGGAAGGAGGTAGTTATCTTTCAATGATCATTCATTCAGGTTCTTGAAGTCAACACATAGCCTTATTTCCCAACTATTCTTTCACACTGGAACTAAATTAGCAACCCATTCGAAGTATCTGTTGAGGGGTCCTAAATCCATTAACTCAACAGTAGGAACCAAACCCACCACCGAGGCCCAATTAGAATCTACAATGTTTAATAGTGGAATGGTTCTCCAGATCTTGCGATCCGACCAAATAATCGATGGGCTTTACATTTTCTAGTGAAATTTTATCCTTTAGTTCAGATGTTCTCTTTTTTTTGTATTTTCTCTTAAAAGTGGGACTAATACAAGATAGAAGCTGGTATAAACCAACTGGGTAACAAGGTGGGAAAACGTAACTACTAGATAAGGTTGAGCCTAGGATAACCCTTTCACTCTAACATGAAAACAATGATTCTCTACCATAGGCCTAGGACTAATACATTAACCTGTTGGTGTTCCAATTATTGGCTGAGACACAATTTATCAGGAGAAAATATACATGCAATAAACGATGGCAAGAAAAATAGTTTCCTTAACACTAAGCATCAATTGCATATTAACACAACAACTTACTTTTCATCATTAAAGATAAGAACTATAAAACATTGAATCAAATAACTTATCAACGGTTTCAGAAGTTCTTACTCATTACAACATCCATTCATGTGATAAAATCAGAAATAGTTCCTCTTCGTATCCAATCATACATGCTTTTGATGAAAACACAAACTTGTCTCTGGTCCTAAATAGGACTTCTCAATTAAGGCAGCTCCGAAATAGTTCTTTACAGATCCAAAAAATGAGGGTCTTTGAAACAACCATCGACCATTTGCTAACAGGTAGATCCTCCTATTTATAACATACTATTAACTAAAAAAAATTATTAAAGTGTAGCTAAGTAAAACAAAACTCGCCACATGGCGCTTTCTTCTGTCAGTCTTCAAATAGTCATCAAATGATCTCACTTGAGTGGATGACCCTTCTCGTGCTTCGACCACTTGACAAAGAGATCCTTACATGTGTTAGCATACGGGAATCTATGTTGCTCCATTGGGGCGGACAGGATCTCTCTTATCTCTATTGTTTGTGCCCAACACTTGACTATTTTTGCACTTAATTGTTGCAACATGGATTGAGCTTTGATCGGGTGCTCCATGAACTATTGCACCTGTCATGGCATTGTGTCTTTCACCTTTTCTATTTTGGTAGCCCATGACGAGTCTTGTTCGGAATGCGATTTGACTATGTCACCCAAGTCGACAAAGTCATCGGGTGTGTCGAATTCAGAGAGGCTAATGTCTCTCATTGCCTGGTTGATCTTGGTCTAGCTTTTATCACACTCTGCCCATTTCTCTTGGATTTACCGATGAGTTTCCTAAGCCATTTTTACCCAATAATCAGTTGATTTCTTTATGCGGTTGATGTTTCTTTCCCTTAGCACCTGGATGTCATGCTCTTCGGTGTCTTGACCATGTTGCACTGCGCTGATATAGTCAATCCTTTCCACGGTTTGGTGTGATTTCTCATGCCATCTCTCCATAACCAGTTCCATGAGGGTGTCTTCTTGAAGCTCGACTATCCTTGCAATGAATAGGTTTCGTTCATCTGTAAATTTGTGGTAGGCCTCTTGGAATTTTCTCCTTAGGAACATCGCGGCCTTTGTGGTGTCCTGGTAATATTTTGTCAAGTGGCATAGATGTTCCAATTCCTTCAGAGTAGAAGCCATCTCCTCTTCATCCCTTTTTTCTCTGTCTAGGGTGGCATGTTTGATTTCCATCCCTACACTGATAAGTTCAGATGTCTTGGCATGCTCCATGTTGATCAGTTTTTCCTCTGTGGTGATGAGGATGGGGTGATCTAGAGTGATCCTTTTCCTCTTGGAATTTCTCTGCATGATATCTTTCCTTTTCTGGTCATAGGCGATGGCATGTATGTCCACGACTTCATCCACATGTTCGGGGATTTGTTGATCTCCCCAAGTTAACATATTTCCCAGGCTTCTGATGGTGTATATTTGTTCAAGATTGGGTTGTTAAACCTCCTCCATGTGTTCCAAAGGTCTGGCCTCTATTTGTTTCTCATTGGGAGGTTGAGTATTGGTTGAAATTGAAAAATTGGGGGTAGGATTGGTACTTACTTGATAATCGGTCATTGAGATGTTGATTTCCTATTGAGGAGCCTCTTCTTTTTGTTCACCCAACCCTGGCTCATCCGTCGAAATGTCCTTTTGAGTTTCTGGTACCTTGAGTAGTTCAGTCTCTAAGACACTTTTGACCTCCTGGTCATTCTGTGAAGGGATTCAAATTTGAGTGTCAAGGGTTGGGGAAGATGCCTTCTTGGGATCCTTTTCATCTGTGATCAACATAGGAGTCACCAGGGATACCTTCGAACTTTATTCATCATCATACATGTTTATCAATTCGCAGAGGGGGTTTGGTGCACTTGTTCTCCCTAATGTTCCTACTATCTTCAGCTTAGACAAAACATCCCTTGGTGATGTGGCCTATGGCATTGTAATTTCAAGGTTGTCTAACCCGATGATTTCATCAATTTCTATTAGCTCAGGGCTGCTTGGGCCTGTTTGGCTTTCATTTGGGTTGTTGGCAGGGGCCCCTATCATTCCTATGAGGTCTGGGTCATATTGTAGTTGATCAATTACTTATTGTGTTTGTTCTATCATGAGAAATCCCCTTTCTCATGCATTCTATGTCATAGGGAAACCTCTATCCTGCACTGGGACCACCAGGGGAACCTCTGTTGCCTCTGTCGCTCTCATTTCTTCTATGTCTCTGAGGACCTCTTCAGTCGATTTATCCATGGTTGTCACCTGTTCATCTAGGCTCATGGCCCTGAACCTAGTCATTTTGGGGTCGGCCATCCTTGCTACCACCTCGTCCCAGTCATGGGCATTTTCTGTGAAGACTTCATCTTCAAATTTGTCGTGGGCGTACAGCCAGCAGGACGACACTTGTGAAGCGTGTTGTAGGACCAATCCCCTTGGGTGCACATGACATCAAGAAAATATGAATCCATGTAGAAAACTAGTATCTCTCCCTCCTTCAACATCTAATCCTATTGTATACAGATGCTCAACTATTTAGAAATTATGGTCCCCAGTTGAAATTGATCCTGAAGATAGCCACTGTGTAAGCTAAGGGCATCCATGCCTCTGAAAACCTGGAGCAGTCCTTCTCCATATAATCGGTAGATGAGAGCCATCAAATAGATGTATGGATCCCTTAAGTTGGTCGTCTGGTACCAGCCGGTGCTCTAGTTGGTGTATTTCTTGTCATCCCTCCACCAGGAGGCCATCACCCGGCTGGTGTCTTAGCACTCGTATAACTTCATGATGAAATTTGTATTTAGACGTTCCTTGGGGTCTCAAATCTTGTAGTATTTATAGACCTCTACTAGAAGGAACACTCCGACACACCCACCATTTTCATCATTGATCAAAAATTTATGTGTGTCTGTGTGATTGATGAGCCACTTCAGGACTTCAATACAGGGAAAAATAGGAGTTTTTCTCGCCACCATATTCATTTATGACTATCGGATGTTCGGGAACACTTCATCATCGAGCGTTCTAACATCTGGATCATTGTGTGGTATATATTCTAGGTATTCCTCTCGGCTAATATTGTTAAAGAGTTCTCCCCAATGCGGGAGTTCCATCTTGGATCCTGTGCTTGCCTCTATATCTCCAAAGGCAAGAGGGTGGATTAACACCTTCTTCGTTGATGTCTTAATGATAGGTTTTGACCTTGGAGTGTATTTTAATTACCTTGCAGCCCCTGGAGAAGAGCCTTCGCCTACCTCAGGTTCTTTCATCTTTGGTGCCCTTCGCGATCGTCTGGTGGTTGGCTTCCTTGGAGGCATTGTTCTTGCAATTAAAATAAAATTTTAGAGACTGTGTAAAGAATAAAACCAGATCAAAAATATATGAACTATAACCATGTAAAATCAACATACTTGGATACATATCAGTAATATTGCTAAACCTGGTTATTTTGATACTCACGAAATCTCTGCACCCTTCAAATTATTCTCCTTGCCTCTTTGGATGCTCTGAATTTCCTTGCACGTAGAATGATTTTGTTTACAACAGCTCAAGAAAATTTAAACTAGGGAACAACTTACCATGTCACATCATCCATTCAATTCGGGTGATGAGTGAAATTTAAACAAATGTGTTGTCGAATCTCTACAACTTAAATTCATCGTGGGTTGACGGGGGAGGCATGGAGGGTGAGGTGATCTATCGGTGGTTTTAAACAGTCGTTTTGATTGGTGCACAACGTAGAAACTAATGTAGTATTTGGTATTAATTATCCCCTTAAATGATCAAAATCCAATCGTATCTAACGCTAAAACATCACATCGTGTCGCTTTCTTAGTGGGTGGATCGAGGATTGGGGATGTTCTATGAATGTTTTTGTTGATGTTATTCTACAAAAAGCTTTGACGCCGATCAATTTTATTGTACAATGTTGTCGTGGAAAAGATGACTCAGACATATGACTCACACTTATGGAACTATGAACGACTCGAGGTAAAACTAGACCGTACAGTTCTCCAATCTGGCAAAGACACATGGCGTTGAACACCGATGACCTAATTCGAATGTATTAATCGGAGTCGGTACTTTCATTAAGTTATTTGTTCTAAGAAAAACCTTAGCTTTCTGATGCCGGAAAAGTATCCAGGATCGCGATAGGTGATAAACCTATCAAGTAATTTCTTCGAATTAGCTTCCTCGAAAAAGTCTCGATGCTGAAAATGCATCGGGGATCGACGATCGGTAATATCCTTTAGCGGGGTCAGAATGTTTGTTGAGATCCATTTAGGTTTTCCCCAATCCCGTTAAGTGCGTCGGGCATCGGCTATCAGTGATATCCTTATGAAATACTTTCACACAAACAAAAACTTCCTTTTGCCGATGTCGATGGAGATCGGTGCTCGGTGACTGAGGTTTCCCGTGTGGTTCTTTTCCTTCTTTGAATTCTTTCCAATGTCGAATTTGAGAACGTCGAGTGAAGTGTTTTGGCTGTTGATTCTTTCCTTAAGTGTTAATCCCTTTTAATTCATGGGGTTTCATAAAATAAAACCAATATGAATATCTAATGAGAGTCAATATAATAATAAAATACAAAACATTTCTCAAAAATGAAGTCGAATCAGACAGTGTAAAGATCAAGTGGTACCCAAAAAGTAAAAAAATTGACTTAGGATTTTTAGGGTGTGTTGAGTGCTCAAAAAATGGTGACTTATTGGGTGAAAGAAGAATCTATGTTCCTACCTTAGGCTCAGCTGATGCAAACACTGGCTAAGAACTTAACTAGTTTTTTTATTAGAGCCTCTTTTATCCTTGCATTTGAAATTCCCTGGTTGGTGCATTTGGGCCTTCCTGTGGGGTTTTTAACCTTTATTCCACCTTTGTTTCCTGTAACCCAGACTCATGCCCCCTTTGAAAATATTCTAGTAAATCATTCATTGGAACTAAGCCTTTAGTTACCCCCATTCACTTGCTACATTGTTGCTCCACTGCCAGCGAGCATCCATATCCCCGGCAGAGTCACCCCGACGTCACAGACCTTGATCTTCTTCCAGCGAGTGTCCATAGCCCCGGCAAAGTTATTTTCATACCCTCTCTTAATTTATGCTCATTTGATATAGTTTATTTTTTATTTCGGCATAATTCCCTGAGCGAGTGGGAGAGGAGAATGTCTATTATCTGCAAAAATGAGATGGTTAAAGTGAAATTTTGCTAGATCTGTCTCTGAGGTACATGTATTCCTTTCCATCTTACCATATTCCCCTTAAGGTTTTACCAGACCACCAGGAAGACACTTCATCACACTTCCAAGGTTGTTCATCTGCGCAGGTTAGATAGAGAACCCCTTAAAACAACCGCAGGTCCCCCTAGCACTTCATGTGTTGTATGAGAGCGATGAGTCAGGAACAGAGTTCTTCATATCGCATGAATTGAGTTCAACCGATGTTTTGCAAAACAAAATATTCAAAAGCGCAGAAGTGCAATAGAAAAATACAAAACCAAAAATCATTCTGCAATCGTCCTATCTAAAACAAACATCGTGAAAACATAAACACAAAAAAAAATTATTATTTTTTCTTTTTTTTGTAATGGAAATATTGTTTTAGGGCTTGGTCGTTCATTGGGAGGGCATCAGGTTCCCTCCTTAGATTCTGCAATAGATATGTGCCTACCCCAATCTTCTCGGCCACCTGGAAAGGTCCGAGACATAGATTATGAAACTTAGAATGTTTTCCTTTCGGCTCATTTGCTCTGTCCCATTTTAGTACTGAGTCTCCTACTTCAAAATTATTCTCCTTAGCCTTATGCTTATCAAACCACTTTTTCACTATGTGGTGATGAGTTATGAACTTTGATTTTGCTTTCTCCCTTTCCTCTTCCAGCATGAGGAGGGAATCGATCCTTTGTTGTATGACTAATGAGGGTTGTCCTCTCGAATCCTAAGCAAGTTGAAGAGATGCAACATATAGTCCATTTGGGAGAATGGATTCCTGTCTATATACCAGAAAGTATGGGGAATTCTCTATAGCCTCCTTGGGTGTAACTCTATCATCCCATAAAGCATTATGAAGTGAACTATCCCAGTTCCTCTGGTTTTCTACAATTGTTTTCTTCAATATCCTCACCAAGTTTTTATTAGTTGATTTTGCCACTTCGTTCCCCCGTGGGTAGTAGTTTGCAGAGTATCTGATTATGATTCCTTTGTCTAGAGAAAAATCGATTAATAGGGTGGAACAAAAGTAATTTTCATTATCAAAAAAAGGGATGGAAGGCACACTGAACCTTGTGATCAGTTGTTGTTCTATGAATTGGATAACCACCTTTTCATTTACATGGTTCATAGGGATGGCCTCTTCCCATTTTGTGAAACAATCTGTGGCAGTTAGTATGTATCTATGTTGTTTTGAATAACTCGATGTAATTTCTCTTATGATGTATAACCCCCATTTCCCGAATGGCCTGTAAAAGGCTACCGGTTGGAGTGGGACGGTTGCTCTATTTTCCCTCCCCACGCTTATTTGACAAGTTTTAAAGTTTCTAGCGTATGTGTGAGCATCCTTCAACAAAGTAGGCCAATAATAGGCAGCTCTCAGTATTTTATGAGCAGTGGTGTTCCTTGTGGAATGTCCATCAGCAGGACCTTCATGGAGCTCCTTTAGAACTTTGTCTGCATCTTCACGTTTGAGACATATTAAAATTACTCCATCGTAATTAACACGGAATAATACTGAATTTATGAGGAGATATTGTGTGGATATTAACCTGAGGGATCTCTTTTGCCTAGGGTTCAGGTTTTCTAGGCAAGTTGCATGATGCAGGAGATAAGTCATTTTCTCGTACCAAGACTCATGCCTTGGGGAGACATATGAAGCTTCACCACACCATAATGCTAATTCATTCTCCCATCCAGGGTCTTCATTTACTTGGTCCTGGGCTTCAGCTGCCAGTTTGCATAACCCTTGTCCTTTAACCAGTTTAACAGGTTTTATATCTAGATCAAATTCTTGAACTACTTCCATCGAGATTCCTCTTCTTTCCCCCATCTTCTATTGACTAGATAGGGATCGGACTGTAGGGTGATGCACAATGACTTTGGTGTGGTTCTTGAGGATATAAGATATGAAGTGTTTTACTTCCTTGTATACCACATAAGCCTGTTTATCTATAGAAGGGTAATTTAGTTCGACCCCCTGGAGATTAGTGCTCATGAATGATATAAGGGCCACATTTTTGTCATCATCCTTATGATTTAATATTGCAGCTAACAATTGGTCGGAGGCGAAAGTATAGAGGAATAAATCATTGTTGAAATCAGGACTTCGCAACACTGGGGCTTGAGATATTGCAGTCTTAATTTTGTTGAAAGCCCTTTTCCATTCATCATCCCACTTAAATTCAGCATCTTTACAAATCACTTTTTGTAAGGGTTTGGTAGTTTCAGCAAAATCGGGGGTGAATTTCCTCACAAAATTGATTTTCCCGAAGAACGATTGCATATCTCTTTTGTTGTGAGGTAATGGAAGTTGAGCTATAGCCTTAATCCTTTCTAGATCATTGTAAATGTCTGCTTGAGATATAATGTGACCTAGAAATTTACCTTCCTCGACACCAAAGATAGTCTTCTTAGGGTTTAAAAAGATATCATACTTTCTACACCTTTCAAAAATTTGGGTTAAGTGTTGGATGTGATCTTCTTTGTTCTTTGAATAAACAGTCACGTCATCCAAAAAGACTACTACACATTTTTTGATTAGTCCTCGAAAAGATACATCCATGGCCCTGTAAAAGGTCGCTCCTATATTGATTAACCCAAAGGGCATACGTTTATAAGAGAAGGTTACCCACTTGGTACGGAAGGTAGTTTTCAAGTGGTCTTCTTCTGAAACCAAAACCTGCTTGTAACCTAAGAAAACGTCCATCGGGGAGAAAGTCTCAGAGCCAGACACGGTCTGTAAGAGTTGCTCCATTGATGGGACTAGTAGTTGTCCTTTTCTGAAGCTCTGTTGAGGTTTTTGAAATCTACGCATAGGCGAATCTCCCCGAAATTTTTTCTCACAGGAACCAAATTTTCTACCCATGTGGAGTGTCTAACTTGGAAAATAATCTTGGAATCTAGTAGTTTCTTTAACTCCTGACACATGAGAGGCTCCAAGGATGGGTGGTATTTCTAGAGATTTTGTTGGAAGGGTTTTACTTTAGGTTTTAATGGGATAGTTTTTTGAATGATGCGAGTATCATAAGTTTTCATATCTCGGTAGGACCAAGCAAAAACATCTTGATATTGCCTGAAAATTTAGAGATAGGCCTTCCTTTCCTCTTTAGATATTGTCGTGCTGAGATTTATATTCTTGGGGTTTTCTGGGGTTCCTAGATTTATATTTTCGTGCATGGGACAAGAACTCCCTGTCTTTGTGTTCTTTGACCCTTTAAATCTTTCCCTTAGGTCAAAAAGGTTTTCTAAATTGGCCATTTCCTTCGGTATCATCTGAGACCTTGATTTGTCAGTCGGTTGATTTGTCTGAGGATCGGTTTCGGTTGATTTTTCTTGGAACACTTCATCGTCAATAGCCAAGTATTTAAGGTTATCCTGATTGGTCAGAAAGTTTATGATATGTTCATCTCCTTGAAATACCTTCCAATTAGAAATATTTTTGGGCACCGACAGTTTGTAGAGTAGCTCCAAAGTTAACCAGGAGACTTCATAATATTCTAAAGGTGATAGCCTTGAGGTAGTGGTGGCCAGGGAAGCAGCAAGAATGTTCTTTTTTATGGGGATCGATGTAATGTTGAAGGCTTCAAAATGCTCTATTGGCATGTGCACTTCCTGTTGGTAATTCCTCAAGTGTGGAGAGTTGAAATGTATAATGTTCCTTACTTGCCTAATGATGATTTCAGAATCTCCAAAAACCTCATTTCTTTAACATTTAAGTCCATATATTTCTTTATCCCTTGTACTAGAGATTCATACTCGACGGTATTATTTGTGCATTTGAACTCTAGTCTACAGGACAGAAAATGTAGTTTACCATTTGGATCAATGAGGATGCACCCTGCCCCTGACCCTTCTTGTGATTTGGATCCATCAAAGTATAAGGTCCAAACTTGTGGGCAGAACCTATCAGCTTCCTCTTTCTTGTCACTATCTTCCTCTCCTCTTGTTCGTTCCATGATCTCTAACATCGGTTCTTGACAAAAGAGGGTTTCCTCTGCCACCATTGGAAATTTCTCTTGAGAAATCATTTCAGAGTTTTGAGTAAGAGGGACATCAAATGAGATGGGGGAGAAATTCCTAAAATCAGAGTCACGGGAATAATTGCCTAGAGAGGGAAAATTTGTCGATGAGGGTTCATTGAGGGTTTCTAAGTCAATGACAATATGTTTTAGATATCTTTCCCTGTCGATCCTGATCTTATCCATGTGTCCCTTTAATGGCAGCCAAAGGTGAGCCTATTATGTACTGAAGTATCTATTTAACTTCTCAGACCAATCCTGACTTAATAAAAATCTATAAGATTTTGGGATATCTACTACAATGATGTCAATTACTTGCACAAATTTAGGGTGTGTCACTATTCTGATCATTACATCTTTGAGCTCTCCCATAACCTTCACCTGGGTTCTATCTAATTGTATAACATGTTTATCGCTTTTGAGAGGGATTGTGTTTAATGTTTTGCAAATGAAATATGGAATAACATTGGAGGATTCTCCCGAGTCAACCAAACAATTATGGAGATTTATGTTGAAGACTTCAAATTTCAAGAGGAACGGTGGGACAAAAGGTTTTCCCTTCTTATCTTCAGAGAAGGAATTCACAATTTCTTTATTTCTTGGATCTGTGGGAGTTAGATTTTATCCTTGGTGGGTTCTTGTCGTATGATTTTCTACTGATTTTAATGCTTGTAACAAAAAGTCCTTTTGCTGAGGGATTCTACATGTCCATGATCGATATATTTTCCTTCAACTTCTTCAAATATTCTACTATGTTGTAGTCTATCTTGGGCGATTCCTGTGTATAGATATTTATAGGGTTTCTTCGGGGAGAAAAAGGTTCTTTCAGGTGATCGGGAGCTTGTTTTCCTCCTGAATTTTGGGTCGTAGTAAGGTCGTTTGAGATAGGTTGACCCCTACTTCATGTTTTCACAGCCAAGACTTTTGTTGCTGGTTCTTGAACCTTAAATAGGTCATCGGAAGGAATAGGTA
The DNA here is from genome assembly GCA_009831015.1 of Picea engelmannii. Classification (NCBI taxonomy): domain Eukaryota; kingdom Viridiplantae; phylum Streptophyta; class Pinopsida; order Pinales; family Pinaceae; genus Picea; species Picea engelmannii. Next base: position 128,314 of record ML790095.1, on the reverse strand, counting down.
GATCAGGGTCCCATATCAACATGGTTGTTTCTTCTTGTGGATCAACCTCTTCCTGATCATAAATATTCATAGCTGAGCCGCTTGATTGTTCGGTTAGGGAGACTTCATCTAGAAACTGATTGGCCATCAAATTCATGGAATGCACCCATTGAGGGCAGTCTCTTTCAGAGTGATTCTCTTGATGATAGGTACAGAAAGAGTCAGATGTTACATTTCCCAAATCGATGTTTAAGTTAGATGGGGGAGGTTCAATTGCTTCAAAAGGTGGATTTGTTTTAAAAAAGGGTTTATAGGGCATCTGGATTTGGTTTCCCTCCCTTTCATTTCTCTTCATTTCTATGATTTCATTTGAAAACTTCTTGACCATGCGTTGTAGGTATTCTATGTCCCCACTTCCCTTTTGGGGACCTTGTTCTGCTTGTTTCCCTGGGGGTCTAGTCAACAGGAGTCCTCTCCTGGGAGGAGGTTGTACTTCTTTCTTAACTAATGAGACTTGGCCTTATTTGCATCCTTTCATTTGGAACTCTATAGTTTTGGCTTCTTAAAAATTCTCAGCTAAAGTTGGTTTGGCATCCCTTTTCACAAACATGGAAATAGAAGTTAGGAGAGCATTAGCATATACTTCGATTTGCAACTCCTGAGTAGGTTTAGCTTCGAGTTGGAATTTGTTTAAGATAGTGGTAAATATTTGATTGAAGTCTTTGACCTTCTCCTTTGAACTCATGGTGGAGGAAAATAACTCAGCCATTAAATCTTCTGTAGTGGTTTCTTCTACAAATTTGTCTAGAAAATCCTATTGAAACTTCGTCCAACTAGTTATGGATCCTATAGGTAAGTTAAAATACCACGTGGAGGCCAAATTCTCAAAAGTGTAGGGGAAAATCTTGCATACTATGTCTTCATGTTGAACATTCATAATTCTCATAGCCAGTATGAACTTTTTGATATGGTCTTTAGGAAATCCTAAGGTTTCAGAGTCAAATTTAGGGAGTAACTTCTCTGGATGTCAGGGAAGGTTATGTAATCGTCCAAGGATGGCCAAAGAATCTCAGGCCAACAAAGTTTGATTATTCCAAGGTGTTTTTCTCCTTTCTTCATCATGGTCATTGTTATCTTCCATTTCTTCATATCCTGAAACTGAGCGTTCTGAGTTAAACCCTTCTTCTTCTAAAAAATTGTCAAGCTTGCAGAAGTTTTTGGCTGGTGTTTCAAGGATTATATTAAGAGGATGTTCGATTTCGGTGAGGGAGAAATCTATCAGGTCTTCTACTGTGTGCACAAAAACTTGGTCGGGGGACTCGACCACTGCTCTGCTTATTTGTTTTCTTCGAGGAAGTAATAGAGATAAGGGCAATGCATCGATCTGTCGTGCATAAGCTCTTGTGATTCTTCTAAATTGGTTCAATTCCTTGTGAGAAAGAGCGTAAGGTATATCAGGGAACAAGTGTTCTTCCTCATGTTGGGGTGAGTTGCTCATTTTAGGAGTACTTAGTGTGTGGGTTTTCTTGGGAATGACTAGCCATGCATGTGGGTTCTTTTGAATCTGCAGGTTGTCTAAAATATTATGTTAAATACATTGTCAGCCATTCATTCTCAGGCCCTCCGTCTAGCACCAATTTTGTTGAGGGGTCTTAAATCCCTTTAACTTTATAGCAAGAACCAAACCTGTCACCGAGGCCCAATTAGACTCTACAGTCTTTAATAGTGGAATGGTTCTCCAGATCTTGCGATCCAACCAAATAATCGACGGGCTTTACGTTTTCTAGAGAAATTTTTTCCTTTAGTTTGGATGTTCCATTTTTTTTGTATTTTCTCTTATAAGTGGGACCGATATAAGATAGAATCTGATATAAACCAACTGGGTAACAAGGTGGGAAAACTTAACTACTAGAGAAGGTTGAGCCTTGGATAATCCTTTCACTCTAGCATGCAGACAATGATTCTCTACCACAGGCCTAGGACTAATACATTAACCTGTTGGTGTTCTAATTATTGGTTGAGACACAATTTATAAGAATAAAACATACATGCAATAAACGATGGAAAGAAAAATAGTTTCCTTAACACTAATCATCAATCGCATATTAGCACAATGACTTACTTTTCACAATTAAAGATAAGAACTGTAAAATATTGAATCAGATAACTTATCAATAGTTTCATAAGTTCTTACTCATTACTGATCCAAAAATGATAGGTTTTATTAACAAATTGCAAGTTAAGTTTTATGTACTTTATTCATTGGGTCGATAAGAATGTGAAACACGTAAACTCAATAACTTGTTGCAGAATAATAATTATGAATTTTACTTGATGCACATAAGTGATCAAAGAGTTCAGCCATTATAAACCATGTTGTAAATTAAGAGAAGATAACAGAAAACAAGAAACATAAGTAGACACAAGAACTTGTTAACGGAGTTCACCAAATCTTTGGCTACGTCTTCGGGCCCGCTTCCAAGTGGAGGACCTCTTTATTGCTCTTCAAATGCTCAAGTTATCTTTACATTGGCTCTTTGTTGTTAAAAAAGGATTATGATCTATTGTACAATACATCCTTATTCAGATACATACATGCCTCATCAAACTCCTCTCAAAGACACGACAAAAATGCCTCTCAAAACATGAGAAATGGCCAAATTACACAAGTTTCTCCTCAAAATTCCTGCATCAAAAGTTACCCATCAAGATCAAGAAGCATGGTTTATATAATTTTTAGGCTCAAAAAGAGAATCCCAACTTCTCCTGAAGATCTGGCCTCTTTTTGAGATCAAATCCCCCTTCAAATGGCCAAAAAATCCTAAAAAACACATATTTTGGGCTAAACGTTAGGCAAAAACCCACTTTTGAACACAAATACACAAAGTAGCCCCTAAGGTTGGGCGCATGCCCCTTCTAAGCAGTCATATGGAGTACATATTTCCAAGCACCAGCCCAAAGGGTTGAGCGCTAGCCCTAAACTTGAGCTAGCTCCCTGGATTGTGGTCATGTGGTGCTTCTACATGGGACCACGCCCTCAATTCACACCCAGCACACGATTATAGCCCCGTGGTATAAGGTGGTAGGTGCTAACTCTGTGCCACTTTGCTTGGTGGTACGTGGCTTCCCTGCACTGGTGGTTAAATAATGCACGCACCCCTTCATATTGTGTTCATCGTGCCAAAATAGAACAACGGGTTGGGGCTTAACCCCAGCCCTTTTCTGCCCCACATATCAATACATTGCATTTTAAATAAATTTAATGTGATTTATATAACAAGAAAAAATTGTAGTGTTTTGGCATTTGGTCGTTTCCCAAAGCGTTAGCTCCTCCACCAGGTCACGGGTTCCATTCTCATGAGTTACCAATTTTTTTAACAAAGCCACCAACCAACGACAAGGTGCCACGTGGTAGCCCACGCCTGGGCCACGTGGCACCTCCACATTAAATCAACCATATGCCACATGTCAAGCATTTATTGTTCCACACATGTATCACATGTCTCCACCTACCTCTTCCATGTCAGCATAATTTAGCTTGGTGATGTCATGTTGATGTCAGCATTGACTTTTTGCCAATTTGACCATTGACATTTTTCCTATTTGAGAATCTGATCAGAGTGTGATAACTCTCGCTTATAGATCCCGTTTGATGAAGTAAATATGTGGTCAGAATAAGTGTGAAGATCTGGTTGCAATGGAATTGGTTTCATTCAATTGAGGAACTTTCATTTTTGAGCATTTTTTGAACCTAGGGAGCCTCCTAGATCATTCCTCCCCACTGGGAAGCTTTTGGACCACCAAAAGTCTTCTTTTACTTAGGTAAGAAGTGAGGGTATTTCCTCCCCACTTGTCCTGTATCATCCATCCTTTATGTTGGGACAATGATCACCTGACTAATCACAACAAACATAAAAATTGAGATAGCGTTGTTTATTAGAGTAATCATCCCATTTATCACACAATCATCTACATGCGTTGTTGCATTTAACATTCATACACCACTGAATAGTAACAAACTAAACAACAATACTGAATATGCGAATGAGAATGACAAAACATGCTTCCCCTTCTGAACAAGAACAGTAATCAAAGTATGCAGTTGAACCTCATGCTGTACTTCTTGTGACACTTCATGTTGTTAGAAACATACTGAACCATCTCATGCTTAGCATCACTAACTTCATGTTTTGTTACAGACATAAGTGATAAACTTTTACTTGCATTTACCATTCTTTTTAAATGCCCTGTAGTTGTAAAAGATCTGTCAGTTTTCATGCGATGAGAATGAACAATGTACTCTTTCCCATCTTTCTTGAAGAAATATTTATTTTCCTTCCTGTAGAATATGGATTTTCTATCATAAAGGTATGGGCTTCCCAGTACAATTCCACATATGTCCAGTGGCACTATATCAAGCTCTACTTCATCAACATAATTAGAAGTGATTTCAAACTTAATTTTACATTGCTTGGTTACTTGCAAATTATTATCGCCACATATTCATCCCAATGGATATGGTCTAGGATGTGGCTTAGTTTCAAGTCCCAAATTATTTACAACCTCTTCACTGATTAAATTGGATTGTGATCCATTGTCTACAAGAGTATCAACTTTAACATTATTTTTTATGACCCTTATGTGGAAAATTTCACTCCTTTTACACTCATCATTCATAACATCTGAATTAGAAGAGATAGTACTTGCAACAGAATGTATACCTCGGATTCCCATAGCTACAACTTTTGTCTCATCTCCGGAGTCTGATCCAAGATCCACTTGAAATGTTGCAGTTGTGGTATTCTTTCTCCCTTGATTGGCATACTTCTTTGGCTTCAACTCAGGATGTAATATCCAACAATGATCTTTGTTGAAACAGACCTTGAATTTTTAATCTTAAGGATGGAAAATGTTGTATCTTTGAGTCTCTACATTATATAAATTTTCTAAAGCAAAAAATTTCATATCCAATAAATTCACAATGCCTTTAGTTATTTATTTTTGGACAAAGAATGATTTGAATCCTAAACAATTTTAAGTTTTCCAATGTAATTCGAAATAACCTTTTAAAATGGACATTAATTTGAGACATCAGGAATTCTAATTCATGTTGGGATATCGGGATTCGGAATTTTGAAATGACAACGTTCAACACAAATTAAATAGCGAAACCCTGATTTCTCGATACATTAATCCTTAATTAAAAATCATTATTCACTTAAATCAAACTTAAAAAGGGGTTTAAAACTTTAAGTTAATCTCATCACGAAATCGGGATTCGCGATTGTGTGAAAACAAGGAAACTTGTCATCTTATTCTCCGATTTCCCGATCCCCGATTTCAGTTAACCCTTAAGCGAGGTTTGGGAATAACCTAATTACCGTTAAGCATGATTAAGAATAAATAATCATATCGGGACATCGGAGTTCGCGGTTTTGCAAGCATCAGTTTTCATGACATCGGATTCCCCAATTTCCCAATACCCGATTTCTCGATTTCCGATTTCTTGATTAATGAAATCACGGAAAGGTAATCTAGATTAATTAAGATAATAAAAAAGGTTTTAACTTTGATGATATATCGCGATTTCGGCGATCGGGGTTCTTCGAAGACCTTTTTCCTTGAAAACGAAAGTTCTGAAACCCCAATAAGAGTGTTTTCAAATTAAAAACAAGATTTACGCTAATTAATCACTCTTTGAAACAATGTTTAAAGTTAAACTTTGATAAATGATTTTTAATGCGACAATCATTCAATTGGGTAAGTTTCTATCATATTTGAAAATATCGGAAAAGCTCAGGTACAAACATTAAATGCATATTATCGGGAATATCTTTTGCATTTATTTCATAACAGAGGTACAAATCTCGGTGATTTTATGATATATTTGAAATAAATTTTGAAACGATCACATTACTATTTCGAAGCTAAACTCTGCTCCGTTACAGGTATTCGAGTGAACACAGAGCTATGGCGCCCAAAAAGGCTTCAAAGAAAACTGAAGAGCAACCAGAAGGCGATATTATTTCAGACACTACTGCAGCTGGAGTAGTACACTCTGTTAAATCATGGGCTGCAATTGCAGAAATAATGGAAGATGAACTCAAATATGCGGATAATGGTGCAGACAATCATCTCTGAGATATCGTCGAGACTGGACTTCATAAAGTTGTTGCATGCCCGAGATTGGTTTCCTATACTGATATGGTTGTCTAGGCACTGGATAAAGTGGATGTTCCGACCAGAAGTATTTTGAACAAACAAGGAGTTGTTATCGGTTCATTTAGGCCCAAACATATCCAAGTAATGTATAAGCTATCACCCAATTATAGGCACACTTATAATACTGAATTTGTAGCTGCTTTTCAACAAAAAGAGTGCGTTGAAGGTGGCCAAACATACCCTGACATGATAAGAGGATGGGCCAGGGATGAAAATAAATTTAGGGCTGATTTACATGGAATCTATGCCATCGCTTCATTAAATGAATATATGGTGTATTTAGCAATGATGTTATGTAGACTATATGGGAAAAAAGATCCTTATCACTTTAGTGCAGAATGGACACCCTTCTTAGAAGAAGTTTCAGAGGGGCGCAGTTTCAATTGGCATAAGATTTTATCAGACAACATCTCTTCAGAGGTTATAAATTACAAAACAGCTAGGTCAAAGGGACAAACAGTGTCGTTTTATATGTCAGCGTATATAATGGATGTCATTTTCTTTATGACTCCTTTCCCACTAATGAATTGGAGTTGGAATGCCTCTTGTGCAGAGCCTGTTCATAAGTACCATTCAGCTCTGTGGGAAGAAAATGCCAAGAATAATTTTTATGAGATTTGTCATTATGTAATTATTCCCCTACACAGAATTTTCTTCAGATACGATCCCCCTCGCATTTCCAATACCATAATAGAAAACCTCAAATCAGTTGCTGATTGGTTCATCGAAGAAAATTTTTCTTATGTAAGAGTTTATGCTTGTTCTATTCCGCCACATGCATTACCCAAAATTTTACCAGACAGGTTAATATGCAGAGAAGTGGCTTATCAGTTGATAAATGGTGGTATTGGGCTATAATTGAAAGCTCAACAGAAGAAGGCATGGCCATCTTTTCCGGTTTACCTAGGGAAATTTGTTTTATTAAACATAGGTCATTCTAAGTTAGAATTTGAATCATTGAGTGATGTGAAATTAGTGGATATAGAACATAGGAAACATGACCCATATCAAATAATCAATCGGCATGTCACACAGTGTGGATTGAAAACATGAAGTTTCATTTTATGATGATATTTTTAGAAATGCTAAGTCGTATGAGGAATTTCATAGTAGAGTGCAAACCTTGTCACCTGATGCACAGGTGGGGTTTGCATCGTTTCAAAGAAATAGACGACAGTGTCTACCAAAGATTTAGCAGGGCAAAGGGCCAACATCAGCGCAAGTGCCAGAAACAATTCCTCCAGGTTTTGAAACCATTATTCAATATGATACAAGTGATAAAAATAAATTGAAAGATCCTGAGATCCCTCCTTAGAATACAGAAAGCTCGCAGATCAAAGAAACACAGACAGAAAAAGGCAAAGAAGCAGAAACAAGCACAATAAACCTTGATGATGTTCCAGAAACTGTTGGGGGAACAACTTCACAGGAACTGGGGAGTCCCATTACAGCATTAACCCCACTTCATGCCACTTTCGGAACCCCTCATGAAGGAGTTCTATACGTAAGTGATTTAGAGCCCATCAGCAAAGATGAGATCCCTTCATCGGACTATTTCTTCAGTAAAAAAAGAAGAGATGTGTTGAAACAGGAATTACATCCTGTAGGAGAAAGAAAAGTCAAAAAACATAAAATTATTATTGATGGAAAGAAGCTGAATGAAGGTGAATTCGCTACAGAGTTAGCAGGAACTATGGGGGCTATAGCATCAGCCAATATGTACTCTGTAGGAAATTTAATCACTATGATAAAGCAAAAGGATCGGGAAATTACACAGCTGCAGGACAGGTTAAAGGAAAATGAAAAAAGTATCGGCTGGGGAATACAAAAAGGTCTTGAGCAAGCTAGACTCAAGGACATCCAGGAAATCCAAAAGTTAAATGAAAATTTGGATGAAGCAAAAAACATGATACAGGTTACTCAGGAACAAATGCAGAAACTGGGTAATGAAAATAAGTCTCTACAGGATAAAATTATTTCAATTACCAATCAAGTGATTGAAATAGAACATTTCAAAATTAAAACATCAGAGGTATGTACAAATATTGAAGAAGAACAACAGAAGGTAGTCTGCAATCTGGAAGTTATCCAGAATTATTTTCAAGAATCTAAGAAGTCTATGGAAAAGGCAGTGCAAAAGGAAAGAGAGGCAAAAGAAGCAAGAAATTATTTCCAAAATATAATAACTTCTTTACAAAAAGAAAAAGTTGAAAAATCACAGAAGTTATCTATTTCAGAGCAGTTGAAAGGGGATGTAATGATAAAGGTCTGGGAAACAAAATTGGAAGGATATAAAAGAATAACAAAAGGAGTCATTGAAGATTGTCAAAAGATCTTCGTTTCTATTGAAAAAGATTCAATACAGGTCGGTACTGATGTCTTTTCTGAGTCATTAGGAGAAATCAACATCAATAGGCATCAACTGAAAATAAAAGAGGAACTTGAAGAAAAGAAAGTGGAAATCTCAAATATCAAAGAAATCAACATTTCAGAAATCGAGAAGTGGATGATGGCCTCAAGTTCGAAACTAGAGAAAATTAAGTCCACAGAGAAAACAATTGCAACACAGTTGCCAGATCTGCAAAGAAGTTTCTTCTCGTTTGAAGCAAACGAAGTACCAGAAGCTCCCAAAGCCTTGGTGAACTTTTTAGAAAAACATGTTCAAGAAATCGAAGCAGATAAAGAAAGTTCTTCAAATCTAAGTTAAAACTTTGTAAATATTTCTATTTTTAGAACTTTGAAATAAATTGTAAATGGTTGACAATAGTTTATGCAACCGAAAGATTAGGAAGTTGGTTAGATACCAACGGAAAGTTTTGACAGAAATGTATAAATATAATTTCAAGAGGCTGAAACTAGGCTTCAGAAATTTTGGGAAAAAGCCAATTTTGTACTATCAGCTTTGAAGTTTAAGGGAATATAAATCGCAACAAGATTCTGAATCCTGCAATTTCGTGACTATGTTTCTTCCCCTGTCTATCATTATTTGTTAAATCTTCTTCTTAATGTGTGTTTCTAGCAAGTAAATCCATTTGAAATTATATGCAATTGTTGTTTATTGTTTCAGATTGGTTTGGATGTTGAATGTGTTACAGTTTTTCCTCTGAAATTGCTTTAGTGATTTTAAGACCTGTAACCTTCTGTTCCTTAATATTTCTCTTTGATAGAAATCCTGTGTCTCTTTCATTACTGTTAACTGAAATATAAGATTCTTTCCAGATAAAAGCCTTATATTTCTCTCTGTTGTGTTTCATTGTCCACAATTTCAAAATTGTCACAAAACCAGGAAACGGCCTTAGTTGTGTCTTTACATTACTGTTTAGATTTTAAAGTTGTTTCATCAATATCTTTTCTGAAAGTATGAAGTAACCAATATATATAAAAACCCCCTTTACAAATATTTAAAACCCTATCATCCATGACAGTTCCTAACGGTAGACAACCTAACGTAGAACCTGGTCTACAAGATCAAACAAGCATTGCACTAAACTTATTCAACACCATCCTACAAACCGCAACAAATAGAACTGAGTTAGAAAAGTCATGGGCTGCAATCGAACGTGACATAAGCATCCAAGAACAACGGGAAGAGAGACAGAGACAGTTGAGAAACTGAATCTGATCTAGTCTTTCTTTGTTTTTTAGTTTTAAACGTACCATCACAAAAATCTCTAGTCGAATGCCTTGACGGTGTGTTTTACAGCCTTAAAACACAAACTTAGGAACAACATTCTTTTTGGCGCCGTTGTCGGGGAGCGAAGTAACGAATTATTTCCCTGGGAAAAAACGACATTGACAATTTTTGTTTTTGATAGTGAACAAGAACATAAAACCTTATAAGGCTAAAATTATCTTTCACTTAGCGACTCCACATTTGCTAAACTGGCTAGTAGCCGTAAAAACACTATAAAAAACCCGGATATCAAACAGACATCGCCAGTCTCGAATCCGGAGAAAATCTTAAAATCAAGAAAATCGTTTAAACAAACCCTTTTATTTAATTATACTACAGATCAGCCTGATTTTACAGAATCAAATTCATCTGAATCTTTTGAACGATCACTTTCGCTTCCACCCTCTTTTGACACTTTCTCTTTTCTCGAAGTTTCATCTCCTGTCTTCCAAGAATCTCCCCCACACACTGTCCCAACTTCAGTTCCAAATCCAACAATGGCAGGGCTAAATGTTGGTAGAGGCGGAAGAGGTGGTGGAGGAGGAGGTAATCAAATACCAGTTCCTGTGATTTTTTCCAAAGTGGCTGCTAGGTATGCTCCCCTAGTTCTTCCTGCCCCTCTTCATGATCTCCCTGAAAACTATATGAAGAGCCTCCCTAAATTTACAGGGGAAGGAGATCTAACTGCACAAGAACATATCAATTTTTTCGATCAATTTGCAGATATACTTGGAATAGAACATGAAGATGTTTATTCCAGATTACTTGTTCAAACCTTTGAAGGACAAGTAAGAAATTGGTTTAGATCCTTACCAGTTGGGTCATTAACATCTTATGAAGAGCTGGAGAGTGAATTTATCAGACAATGGGGTGAGAGAAAAGATCACCTCTACTACCTAACAGAATTCGGAGCCCTAAAAAAGAAAAATTCTGAATCAGTATTGGAATTTACACAAAGATTTAATAAACTATATAACAAAATTCTAGCTGAAGTTAAGCCATCACAACCTTCAGCCAAAGTAACTTATGCGAGTGCTTTCGATCCTGACTTTGCTTTATTATTGAGGGAGAGACGAGCATTAGATCTCCCTAAGATGCAAGATGATGCTGTAGAAATTGAATCTAATATGATGGCATCTGGAAAGCTTAAAGCAAAGACAGAAAATGTTAATAAAGAAAATAAAAAATTTAAAGAACAAGGTGGACATTCTGGGTCAAGGAAATCTACTGGAGATAGAATAGACGAGATGGCTAGGGTCATCCAACAACTCTCCAACAAAATTTCTAAAATGGAGTTAGAAAAACCTAAAAGGGACAATTTTCCCAGAAAGGATTTCCGAAAAAATCCTGAGACACAAGGACCACATAAAACGATAAAAAATGAAGATCAAAAAGTTCAAGCACCTTTTAAAACTGAAGATTATATTGGAGAAGAATATTTTGGTGAATTTGAACAGTTGGACATTATCCATCCTTAAGATTAAAAATTCAAGGTCTGTTTCAACATAGGCTCCAACTGGGGACCTTGTCTCCCTGCGGGATGAGGAGAACATGCAGACTCAGTGCCTTCATTGGGTTATGGGGTCAAAATTTTATTCTCCGATAAACTGATCAAGGAGTAAGAAAGGAGAATATATATGGTCTTTAAAAACCTTTTCAAAACTTATCACTTATTGAAATTCAATTCTGGTCTTCTTTAAAAAAGAATTTTTTCTTCTCATTCTAAAATTGAGTTAATATTGAGATAGTTAGAACAATCTTTAGAAGCTCAACAGATTATTAAACATTTCAGCTTGCATCAATCGAAACAAAATTCAGCAATTTAAAACTGGGAAGCTCTGTTTGACTTAAGACGAATATCCAGTTTTCGAAAAATTGATAAATAGAATAGAGTTATAGATAAGTGTGACAACCTTACAGATACCTCAGATATTGCTTCACTGCCAGCAGGCCTGTTCAGTACCCCGGTGAAGTTATCTGTCCCTTTTTACTGAATTTCCTTTCACCGCTTCGAATGCTAATTTATGTTTAGACATTGCTTCACTGCTAGCAGGCCTGTTCAGTACCCCGGTGAAGTTATCTATTTTATATTTTCAAACGAGAGCAATCATTTAACTGAATTTCCTTTCATCGTCTGTAGGACTAGATGGGGGAAATCAATTATGAATTTCCTTTCACCATTTGTCTTATGTTTAGCTCAGGTTTACGAAGCGGGGGAAATCAGTGATGTTTAATATATCAGGGTTGGTGATCTGTGTAAAATTTTATAATCAAGGTTTGTCAACTTGTTTTGATTATTCTAGGTCAATTTTTCTCAACCTTCAAAACTTCCTAAGACAGTAGAGAAAAAAGAGAAACATTTTCAAGGGATCTTCTTTTGAGCAAGTTAAAAAGTTCAGACACACTGTTAGACAGCTTAAGATATACAGTGTTAATCTCAAACTTAACCATTTTCGGTCAGAGAGAAAAAGATGAATATTGACCAATCTGAATTCAATCATTTGACAAATTTTAAATTCGATACAAAATCTCTTCAACTTTCTGGCACATGACTCAATATTCAAAACTTTACTTCAGAATACTCTTATATTAAATTTTCGGACTTATGTGCAAAACATGCAGAGGGTATGTATTTACAGACTTGAGATATAACTACACAGGAAAGCAGGGCATTTAGTCTTATGTCTTCGAAGATACGAAGATTAGACAAGCTCCTGGCCGACTGCTCAGGCAGAAACTATATCGGAGACTCAAAATTATTTTTTATGTAAATTGAAGGTATTAAAGGAAACTTTTTAACAATGTAAACCAAAATTCCTCTGATCTAATTTCAAAAATAACTCTGTGAATTTTTATTTTATTTTTTATTTTTTTTTCCATGTAATGTTTTAAGAATCGTGCATTAACAAGAGCATTTAAGATCTTACCATCTAGATTTTCCAGTAGAAAAGAGTTGTTACCTTCAGAGGATGATATTTTAAAGGGTCCATACCAGATGTGATCAAATTTACCGTTTTTATCTGAATCTTCCTTTCGAGCATCCCACCTTAAAATTAGATATCCTTGAAGAAAGTTTATGTTCTTGGCCTTGCGATCAAATAACAGCTTCATATTATCCTGGTACCTCTGTAGCTTTTCATCTATTACATCCCTGTGCTGCTGGACTTCAATTAATTGGTTTATTATTCTGGTGAGAGGATTTGGCTCCTCCTTCTCATCCTGCCACAACTTCATACAGGAAGTGCTAAGTTTATTGGTAAAACCACATTTGTACCATAAACCATTTGAAATGGTGATGTACCAATAGATTTCTTCGTTCCTATTCGGTTTGCCCATAAAGCATACTTTAAATGTAAGTGCCAAGATCTTTTATTTTCTTTTAAGACTTTCTTAATTATGCTGACCAAACTCTTATTAGAAGATTCAGCCAAACCGTTCCCTTGTGGATAATATGTTGTGGAATGTCCTAGTACAATGTTATATTTTTGACAGAAACTAATCATTGCCATTGACTTGAAATCTTGAGCATTATCTGTTACTATCTTCCTAGGACATCCAAACCTTGCCAATATATTTTCTTCCAAAAATTCTATAACCACTGAGTCAATGGCTTTCCTTGTAGGAATTGCCTCTACCCACTTGGTGAAATAATCTATGGCAGTGAGGATCCACCTATGTTGGGCGCTTGAATGTCGATTTATCTCGCCTATGAAATCAAGTCCCCATTGCTGGAAAGGGGCTTCTGTTTTGATTGGAACTAACGGCATAGCAGGTAACTTCTGTTTCCCAGTGAAAAATTGACAAGGGTTACAAGCCCTTACCTTAGCATTTACATCAGGGAACAGCTTGGGCCTATAATAACCAGCCCTTAAAATTTTGTATGTTGTTGCTCTCCAGGCATGATGCCCTCCACAAACCCCTTCATGAAACTGATTGATGACTTCCTCTGTCTCTGATTCAACCAAGCAAACTAAGAGGAAACCAAGTGGGTCTTTCTAGTATAACGTTTTCTCATAAATGCAATATTTAACTGCATGCAATTTCAATGTTCTAGCTTTGGAAGATGACAATTCATCTGGACATTTCAAAGTTAAAAGATATGTTACTATATCTTTATACCAATCAAATGAAATGAATGTATCCTCAATCTTGTTTTCAATTATTTGATCATCAATTTCATTCATATCTATCCAACCTTCTTCCTCTTGAGCGTTGTTCATCCCAAGAGCCCGAAAATTAGATTCAGCTAGCAGTCTAGCTAAACCCTATCCTTTTACTAATTTGGTTGGCTTGACCTCCAAGTCAAATTCCTGAATTTTTGCAAGCCATCTACCCCTCTTACCGTCACTATCTGCTTGCACTAAAATATCCTTCACAGCGTTGGTAGGTACATATGCAATGATTTTGGAATGTAATACATACGTTCTAAAAGCCTTCAGTGATTTAACCATTGTGTAATCTTGTTTCTCCATTATATTGTATTTAAGCTCAACGTATCGGAGGCTCTTACTGAAAAAGGCGATGGGTTGCTCAAAACCCTCTTCATTCTTTTGGAGGAGAACAGCAGCCAGTGTATGTTCTGAAGCAAATGAAAAAATGAAGAACTCCTTAAGATAATCTGGACTTGCTAATACCGAAGCTTCACTTATAACTTCTTTAATGTGAGTAAAGGATGCCCTTGCTTCTGTTGTCCACTTAACTTCATTGTTCTTCCTGAGCATATATGTTATCAGTTTAACAATTTCAGCAAAATTAGGAATGAATCTTCTCAAAAAATTGATTTTTCCTAAAAAAGATTGAATCTCTTTAACATTTCTAGGAATAGCTAATGTTTCTATGGCTTCTACTCTCTTTGGATCAATTCTGATACCGTCTTGGGATACTATATGACCTAACAATTTTCCCTCCTACATGGCGAAATGAGACTTTTTTGGATTTAATGAAAGACCATACTTACGACATTTTTCAAAAGTTTGTTTTAAATGAATAATGTGATCTTCATCTGATTTTGAAAACACAGTAAGGTCATCCAGATATATAACTACAAACTTATCTCTTTCACCGACAAAGGCAATATCCATTGCTCGTTGGAATGTTGCTCCTACATTCATTAATCCAAATGGCATTTTATCATACATAAAAGTACCCCAAGGAGTGGCGAATGCAGTCTTTTCCTTATCAGGTTCACTAACAGCAATTTGGTTATATCCTGAAAAGACACAATCATGGACATCCTAGTAGCCCCTACAACTTTTTCCAACACGTGATCCATTTTTGGTAGAGGGTAGTTGTCTTTAAGAGAAGATCTATTTAAATTTCTAAAGTCAACGCATAATCTGATCTCTCCATTTTTATTTCTCACTGGTACTAGATTGGCAACCCAATCAGAATATCTCAAAGGAACAATAATTTTAGCATCCAAGAGTTTTTTAACTTCTTTCTCGATGACAGG
>ML790095.1:90627-111560 GCA_009831015.1 Picea engelmannii | reverse complement strand
TAACATACAGTTGTGTAAAAGGTGGTCAAAAATAGTAAGTGTGATATAAAAAGGAGCTACTGTATCTTTTTCCCCTTCTACGTGCGGACCGAAAACTATGATAGGTTTATCATATTCTAAGTTAATTGTGTCAGCTTGACTTTCTTTTTCAGAAAAATTGATCATTTTAGCTATTTGTTTTCAGTACACTGGATTTTTGGCTAATTCGACAAGAGGGATAGGAATTTTGATCTTGTTTATTTCATTTTCTAAGTTAAAATTTCCTATAGCCTTGTCATTTTCAATATGTGGAGCTTCCATAACCTTTTTCTCGGCTTTACGTTGTGGTGTGACTTTATTTTCTTTTATTGGAGTGTGCGTATTTACAGGTGTAGTTCCTACTGGCTCTAACTGTATAGGGTTATCTGTTGTATTCCCTTTTGCAGACTGTTTGTCTGCAACTTTTGGGTTTTCCTCATTAGTATCTTTTCTAAGCAAAACCCTTTTCGTTTGAACATCAGGAAGATTTTTGTTTCTCGGTCTTAGATTATATCTTCCCTGCAAATCAGCGATGATGTCATCTGCAATACTTTGATATGCATGATCATCAGTTGCACTGTTACTAACTGTGTCTTCTGATTTACTTTCCTTCATCAACGATGCCTCATAATCTTGTCTAGACACATAAGGATATCTGTTATCATCACCAAGACAATCAATATCTTCGTCCAACTGTTCAAATTCACCAAAATCTTTTTCTCCAATATAATCTTCAATTTTAAAAGGTGTTTGAACTTTTTGATCTTCATTTTTTATCGTTTTATGTGGTCCTTGTGTCTCAGGATTTTTTCGGAAATCCTTTCTGGGAAAATTGTCCCTTTTAGGTTTTTCTAACTCCATTTTAGAAATTTTGTTGGAGAGTTGTTGGATGACCCTAGCCATCTCGTCTATTCTATCTCCAACAGATTTCCCTGACCTAGAAGGTCCACCTTGTTCTTTAAATTTTTTATTTTCTTTATTAACATTTTCTGTCTTTTCTTTAAGCTTTCCAGATGCCATCATATTAGATTCAATTTCTACAACATCATCTTGCATCTTAGGGAGATCTAATGCTCATCTCTCCCTCAATAATAAAGCAAAGTCAGGATCGAAAGCACCCGCATAAGTTACTTTGGCTGAAGGTTGTGATGGCTTAACTTCAGCTGGAATTTTGTTATATAGTTTATTAAATCTTTGTGTAAATTCCAATACTGATTCAGAATTTTTCTTTTTTAGGGCTCTGAATTATGTTAGGTAGTAAAGGTGATCTTTTCTCTCACCCCATTGTCTAATAAATGCACTCTCCAGCTCTTCATAAGATGTTAATGACCCAGCTGGTAAGGATCTAAACCAAGTTATTACTTGTCCTTCAAAGGTTTGAACAAGTAATCTGGAATAAACAACTTCATGTTCTATTCCAAGTATATCTGCAAATTGATCGAAAAAATTGATATGTTCTTGTGCATTTAGATCTCCTTCCCCTGTAAATTTAGGGAGGCTCTTCATATAGTTTTCAGGGAGATCATGAAGAGGGGCAGGAAGAACTAGGGGAGCATACCTAGCAGCCACTTTGCCAAAAATCACAAGAACTGGTATTTGATTACCTCCTCCTCCACCACCTCCTCCACCTCCGCCAACATTTAGCCCTGCCATGGTTGGATTTGAAACTGAAGTTGGGACAGTGTGTGGGGGATATTCTTGGAAGACAGGCGATGAAACTTCGGGAAAAGAGAAAGTGTCAAAAGAGGGTGGAAGCGAAAGTGATCGTTCAAAAGATTCAGATGAATTTGATTTTGTAAAATCAGGCTGATCTGTAGTATAATTAAATAAAAGGGTTTGTTTAAACGATTTTCTTGATTTTAAGATTTTCTCCGGATTCGAGACTGGCGATGTCTGTTTGATATCCGGGTTTTTTCTAGTGTTTTTATGGCTACTAGCCAGTTTAGCAAATGTGCAGTCGCCAAGTGAAAGATAATTTTAGCCTTATAAGGTTTTATGTTCTTGTTCACTATCAAAAACAGAAATTGTCAATGTCGTTTTTTCCCAGGGAAATAATTCGTTACTTCGCTCCCCAACAGCGGCGCCAAAAAGAATGTTGTTCCTGAGTTTGTGTTTTAAGGCTGTAAAACACACCGTCAAGGCATCCGACTAGATATTTTTGTGATGGTACATTTAAAACTAAGAAACAAAGAAAGACTAGATCAAATTCAGTTTCTCAACTGTCTCTGTCTCTCTTCCCGTTGTTCTTGGATGCTTATATCACGTTCGATTGTATCCCATGACCTTTCTAACTCAGTCCTATTTGTTGTGGTTTGTAGGATGGTGTTGAATAAGTTTAGTGCAATGCTTGTTTGATCTTGTATACCAGGTTCTACGTTAGGTTGTCTACCGTTAGGAACTGTCATGGGTGATAGGGTTTTAAATATTTGTAAAGAGGGTTTTTATATATATTGGTTACTTCAGACTTTCAGAAAAGATATTGATGAAACAACTTTAAACTCTAAATAGTAATGTAAAGACACAACTAAGGTCGTTTCTTGGTTTTGTGACAATTTTGAAATTGTGGACAATGAAACACAACAGAGAGAAATATAAGGCTTTTATCTGGAAAGAGTCTTATATTTCAGTTAACAGTAATGAAAGAGACACGGGATTTCTAACAAAGAGAAATATTAAGGAACAGAAGGTTACAGGTCTTAAAATCACTAAAGCAATTTCAGAGGAAAAACGGTAACACATTCAACATCCAAACCAATCTGAAACAATAAACAACAATTGCATATAATTTCAAATGGATTTACTTGCTAGAAACACACATTAAGAAGAAGATTTAACAAATAATGATAGACAGGGGAAGAAACATAGTCATGAAATTGCAGGATTCAGAATCTTGTTGCGATTTATATTCCCTTATACTTCAAAGCTGATAGTACAAAATTGGCTTTTTCCCAAAATTTTTGAAGCCTAGTTTCAGCCTCTTGAAATTATATTTATACATTTCTGTCAAAACTTTCCATTGGTATCTAACCAACTTCCTAATCTTTCGGTTGCATAAACTATTGTCAACCGTTTACAATTTATTTCAAAGTTCTAAAAATAGAAATATTTACAAAGTTTTAACTTAGATTTGAAGAACTTTCTTTATCTGCTTCGATTTCTTGAACATGTTTTTCTAAAAAGTTCACCAAGGCTTTGGGAGCTTCTGGTACTTCGTTTGCTTCAAACGAGAAGAAACCTCTTTGCAGATCTGGCAACTGTGTTGCAATTGTTTTCTCTGTGGACTTAATTTTCTCTAGTTTCAAACTTGAGGCCATCATCCACTTCTCGATTTCTGAAATGTTGATTGCTTTGATATTTGAGATTTCCACTTTCTTTTCTTCAAGTTCCTCTTTTATTTTCAGCTGATGCCTATTGATGTTGATTTCTCCTAATGACTCAGAAAACCCATCAGTACCGACCTGTATTGAATCTTTTTCAATAGAATCGAAGATCTTTTGACAATCTTCAATGACTCCTTTTGTTATTCTTTTATATCCTTCCAATTTTGTTTCCCAGACCTTTATCATTACATCCCCTTTCAACTTCTATGAAATAGATAACTTCTGTGATTTTTCAACTTCTTCTTTTTGTAAAGAAGTTATTATCTTTTGGAAAGAATTTCTTGTTGCTTTTGCCTCTCTTTCCTTTTGCACTGCCTTTTCCATAGACTTCTTAGATTCTTGAAAATAATTCTGGATAACTTCCAGATTGCAGACTACCTTCTGTTGTTCTTCTTCAATATTTGTACATACCTCTGATGTTTTAATTTTGAAATGTTCTATTTCAATCACTTGATTGGTAATTGATATAATTTTATCCTGTAGAGACTTATTTTCATTACCCAGTTACTGCATTTGTTACTGAGTAACCTGTATCATGTTTTTTGCTTCATCCAAATTTTCATTTAACTTTTGGATTTCCTGGATGTCCTTGAGTCTAGCTTGCTCAAGACCTTTTTGTATTCCCCAGCTGATAATTTTTTCATTTTCCTTTAACCTGTCCTGCAGCTGTGTAATTTCCCGATCCTTTTGCTCTATCATAGTTATTAAATTTCCTACAGAGTACATATTAGTTGATGCTATAGCCCCCATAGTTCCTGCTAACTCTGTAGCGAATTCACCTTCATTCATCTTCTTTCCATCAATAATAATTTTATGTTTTTTGACTTTTCTTTCTCCTACAGGATGTAATTCCTGTTTCAACACAGCTCTTCTTTTTTTACTGAAGAAATAGTCCGATGAAGGGATCTCATCTATGCTGATGGGCTCTAAATCACTTACGTATAGAACTCCTTCGTGAGGGGTTCTGAAAGTGGTCTGCAGTGGGGTTAATACTGTAATGGGACTCCCCAGTTCTTGTGAAGTTGTTCCCCCAACAGTTTCTGGAACATCATCAAGGTTTATTGTGCTTGTTTATGCTTCTTTGCATTTTTTTGTCTGTGTTTCTTTGATCTGTGAGGTTTCTGTATTCTGAGGAGGGATCTCAGAATCTTTCAATTTATTTTTATCACTTGTATCATATTGATAATGGTTTCAAAACCTAGAGGAATTGTTTCTGGCACTTGCGCTGATGTTGGCCCTTCGCCCTGCAAAATCTTTGGTAGACATTGTCGTCTATTTTTTTGAAATGATGCAAACCCCACCTGTGCATCAGGTGACAAGGTTTGCACTCTACTCTGAAATTCCTCATACGACTTAGCATTTCTAAAAATATCATCATAAAATGAAGCTTCATGTTCATATGCTTTCAATCCACACTGTGTGACATGTCGATTGATTATTTGATATGGGTCATGTTTCATGTGTTCTATATCCACTAATTTCACATCACTCAATGATTCGGCTTCTGACTTAGAATGACCTATGTTTAATAAAACAAATTTCCCTAGGTAAACCGGAAAAGATGGCCATGCCTTCTTCTATTGAGCTTTCAATTCTAGCCCAATACCACCATTTATCAACTGATAAGCCACTTCTCTGCATATTAACCTGTCTGGTAAAATTTTGGGTAATGCATGTGGCGGAATAGAACAGCCATAAACTCTTACATAGGAAAATTTTTCTTCGATGAACCAGTCAGCAACTGATTTGAGGTTTTCTATTATGGTATTGGAAATGCGAGGGGGATCGCATCCGAAGAAAATTCTGTGTAGGGGAATAATTACATAATGGAAAATCTCATAAAAATTATTCTTGGCATTTTCTTCCCACGGAGCTGAATGGTACTTATGAACAGGCTATGCACAAGAGGCATTCCAAATCCAATTCATTAGTGGGAAAGGAGTCATAAAGAAAATGGCATCCATTATATATGCTGACATATAAAACGACATTGTTTGTCCCTTTGACCTAGCTGTTTTGTAATTTATAACCTCTGAAGAGATGTTGTCTGATAAAATCTTATGCCAATTGAAACTGTGCCCCTCTGAAACTTCTTCTAAGAAGGGTGTCCATTCTGCACTAAAGTGATAAGGATTTTTTTCCCATATAGTCTACATAACATCATTGCTAAATACACCATATATTCATTTAATGAAGCGGTGGCATAGATTCCATGTAAATCAGCCCTAAATTTATTTTCATCCCTGGCCCATCCTCTTATCATGTCAGGGTATGTTTGGCCACCTTCAACGCACTCTTTTTCTTGAAAAGCAGCTACAAATTCAGTATTATAAGTGTGCCTATAATTGGGTGATAGCTTATGCATTACTTGGATATGTTCGGGCCTGAATGAGCCGATAACAGCTCCTTGTTCGTTCAGAATACTTCTGGTCAGAACATCCACTTTATCCAGTGCCCAGGCAACTAGATCAGTATAGGAAACCAATCTCGGGCGTGCAGCAACTTTATGAAGTCCAGTCTCGGCGATATCTCGGAGATGATTGTTTGCACCATTATCCGCATATTTGAGTTCATCTTCCATTTTTTCTGCAATTGCAGTCCATGATTTAACAGAGTGTACTACTCCGGCTGCAGTAGTGTCTGAAATAATATCGCCTTCTGGTTGCTCTTCAGTTTTCTTTGAAGCCTTTTTGGGCGCCATAGCTCTGTGTTCACTAGCTCTGTTTTTACTTGAATACCTGTAACAGAGCAGAGTTTAGCTTCGAAATAGTAATGTGATCGTTTCAAAATTTATTTCGAATATATCATAAAATCACCGAGATTTGTACCTCTGTTATGAAATAAATGCAAAAGATATTCCCGATAATATGCATTTAATGTTTGTACCTGAGCTTTTCCGATATTTTCAAATATGATAGAAACTTACCAAATTGAATGATTGTCGCATTAAAAATCATTTATCAAAGTTTAACTTTAAACATTGTTTCAAAGAGTGATTAATTAGCGTAAATCTTGTTTTTAATTTGAAAGCACTCTTATCGAGGTTTCGGAAATTTCGTTGTCAAGGAAAAAGGTCATCAAAGAATGTCGATCGCCGAAATCGCGATATATCATCAAAGTTAAAACCTTTTTTATTATCTTAATTAATTTAGATTACCTTTCCGGGATTTCATTAATCAAGAAATCGGAAATCGGGTATCGGGAAATCGGGGAATCCGATGTCATGAAAACTGATGCTCGCAAAACCGCGAACTTCGATGTCCCGATATGATTATTTATTCTTAATCACACTTAACGGTAATTAGGTTATTCCCAAACCTCGCTTAAGGGTTAACTGAAATCGGGGATCGAGAAATCGAAGAATAAGATGACAAGTTTCCTTGTTCTCACAAAATCGCGAATCCCGATTTCACGATGAGATTAACTTAAAGTTTTAAACCCCTTTTTAAGTTTGATTTAAGTGAATAATGATTTTTAATTAAGGATTAATGTATCAGGAAATCGGGGATCGGGGTTTCGCTATTTAATTTGTGTTGAACGTTGTCATTTCAAAATTCCGAATCCCGATATCCCGACGTGAATTAGAATTCCTGATGTCTCAAATTAATGTCCGTTTTAAAAGGTTATTTCGAATTACATTGGAAAACTTAAAATTGTTTAGGATTCAAATCATTCTTTGTCCAAAAATAAATAACTAAAGGCATTGTGAATTTATTGGATATGAAATTTTTTGCTTTAGAAAATTTATATAATGTAGAGACTCAAAGATACAACATTTTCCATCCTTAAGATTAAAAATTCAAGGTCTGTTTCAACAATATTCATCATAGCCTACCTTCTTGCAATGCTTGCAAGTAGGCTTCTCCTTTCTTGTTGTGATTGTCTTCTTCTCTTTCTCTTTTCTTTTCCCTAAATCCTTTCTTTGCCAAGTATCTATAGAAACACTATCACCAACATTCCCTTTACTTGATTCAGTGTGAATGGCTTGTATACATACTTCATCAAAGTTAGAAGGATTTAACATAAGAATAATGTGCTTGAGATAAGAATGTAAACCACCAATATATTTTAGGAGTGTATCTTGTGTATATAAGGGAATACCCAAATTTAATGCTTTCTTTCGAAATCTTTGAGTATATTCTTGTACACTTTGACCTTTATCTTGAATTAAACTTTTCCAATTCATCATTTCTTGTTGCATGTATGCTAATGGATAAAATTGTTGCTTCAATGCAATAACAAAATCATTCCAGGAAGAGATTGTTTTACCACTTTTCTTGAGGTCATCTTTAGTTTTTCTTTCCCACCATATGAGAGTTGTACCTCCCATTTTGAGACTAGAAATTTGGATCTTTGTTTCATCTTCGACAATCCTTTGTATCCTGCAATAGACTTCAAGCTATCTAATCCAATTATCTAGCCTTGTTGCATCTATTTTACCATCATAAGTGGGTAAATTAAACTTTACATCTAACTTTAATAAAGGCATATCAGAAGAATGATGAGTTTTTTTAGGTTGCTTATCCTTGGAGGGATGTACACATTCTTCACTTGTAGATAACGAGGATGAAGGAGAAGAAGGTCCTAAAGGTCCACCACCTCCAACTCCTCCTTCTGCTCTTACTGAAGATTCACCTTCTTCAACCTTTGGATGTCTTCAGTGTCCTCTTTCATGGTAAAGTTCCTCTACCATGGCTTTCATCAATTGAAATGGCTCAAATAAATTGTCCTCAGATGCAAAAGGACCTATTTTTCTCGGTGAAGACATCTCTTGTTTATGAGGTCTCCTTTGAATCTTTGGATTAAGAGCCTCAAGTTGGCCTTCTCCTTGCTTGAGTTTTTCTCTGGTGAGAATCCAATGCTTGCAATTCCTGTCAAACCTTCAAAACCAAATGCTCTGATACCATAAACTTGATCCAAAAATGATAGGTTTTACTAACAAATTGCAAGTTAAGTTTTGTGTACTTTATGCATTGGATCGATAAGAATGTGAAACACATAAACTCAATAACTTGTTGCAGAATAATAATTATGACTTTTACTTGATGCACATAAGTGATTAAAGAGTTCAACCATTATAAACCATGTTGCAAATTAAGAGAAGATAACATCAAACAAGAAAGAGAAGTAGACACAAGAACTTGTTAACGGAGTTCACCAAATCTGTGGCTACATCTATGGGCTCGCTTCTAAGTGGAGGACCTCTTTATTGCTCTTCAAATTCTCAAGTTCTCTTTACATTGGCTCTTTGTTGTTAGAAAAGGATTATGATATGATGTACAAGACCTCCTTTTTCAGATACATACATGCCTGATCAAACTCCTCTCAAAGACATGACAAAAATGCCTCTCAAAACATGAGAAATGGTCAAATTACACAAGTTGCTCCTCAAAATCCCTGCATCAAAAGTTACCCCTCAAAATCAAGAATCCTGGTTTATATGGTTCTTAGGCTCAACAAGAGAATTCCAACTTCTCCTGAATATATGGCCTCTTTTGGGGATCAAATCACCCTTCAAATGGCCAAACAATCCTAAAAAACACATATTTTGGGCTAAACTTTAGGTAAAAACCCACTTTTGAACGAAAATACACAGAGTAGCCCCTAAGGTTGGGCTCGTGCCCCTTCTAAATGGTCACATGGAGTACATATGGCCAAGAAACAACCCAAAGGGCTAAGCTCTGGCCCTAAACTTTCTCTAGCTCCCTGGATTGTGGTCATGTGGTGCTTTTGCATGGGACCGCAACCTCAATTCGCACCCAGACAATTATATCCCAGTGGTCTAAGGTGGCAGGTGCTAACTCTATGCCCATTTACTTGGTGTTACATGGATTCGCCACGTTGGTGGTTAAATAACACCTGTGCCCCTTCATATTGTGGTCACCGCGCCAAAATATAACCATGGGTTGGGGCTTAGCCCCAGCCCTTTTCCTCCCCACATATCAATACATTGCATTTTAAATAAATTTAATGTGATTTATATAACAAGAAAAAATTGTGGCACATTGTCGTTTGGTTGTTTCCCAAAGTTTTATCTCCTCCACCAGTTCGTGGGTTCCATTCTCATGATTCACCAATTTTTTTAACAAATCCACCAACCAATGACGGGGTGCCACGTGGTACCTCCACATTAAATCAACCATATGCCACGTGTCAAGAATTTATTGGTCCATGCTTGTATCACCTACCTAACCACATGTCATCACATGCCTCTAACATGTTAGCTTAATGAGGTAGCTTGGTGATGTCATGCTGACGTCAACATTGACTTTTTGCCAGTTTGACCATTGACGTTTTGCATATTTGAGAATCTGATCGGAGTGTGATAAATCTCGCGTACGGAGCATGTTTGAGAAAGTAAATATATGGTCGGAATCAGTGCGATGAGACGGTCGCAATGGAATTGGTTTCATTCAATTCAGAGAAATTTCATTTTTTTAGCATTTTTTGAACCTAGGGAGCCTCCGGGATCAATTACAGCATCCATTCATGTGATAAAATCAGAAATAGTTCCTCTTCATATCCAATCATAAATGATTTTGATGAAAACCCAAACTTGTCTCTGGTCCTAAACATGACTTCTCAATTAAGGCAGCTCTGAAATAGTTCTTTACAAATCCAAAAAATGAGTCTTTGCAACAACCATCGACCATTTGCTAACAAGTCAATCCTCTATTTATAACATACTATTAACTAAAAATAACTATTAAAGTGTAGCTAGTAAAAAAAACTCACCACATGGCACTTTCTTCTATCAGTATTCAAAGATTCATCAAATGATCTCACTTGAGTGGATGACTCTTCTCGTACTCTGACCACTTGACAAAGAGATCATTGCATGTGTTAGCATACGGGAATCTATATTGCTCCATTCAGGCAAAGAGGATATCTCTTATCTCTATTTCTCGTGCCCGATACTTCACTATTCTGGCGCTTAACTATTGCAACATGGCTCGAGCTCTGATCGGGTGATCCATGAACTATTGCACTTGTCCTGGTGCCATGTCTGCCACCTTTGTTATTTCGGCAACCCATGATGAGTCTTGTTCGGCATGTGATTTGACTATGTCATGCGAGTCGACAAAGTCATCGAGTGTGTCGAATTCAGGGAGGTCGATGTCTCTCATTTCCTGGTTGATCTTGGTCCATCTTTTCTCTCACTCGGCCCATTTCTCTTGGATTTCCTAATGATGTTCCTGAGTAGTTTTTACCCAATATTCAGTTGATTTCCTTATGCGGTTGATGTTTCTTTCCCTTAGCACCCGGATGTCGTGCTCTTTGACGTCTCGACCCTGTTGAACCACGTTGATATATTCGATCCTTTCCATGGGTTGGTGTTCTTTCTCTTTCCACCTCTCCATATCCTTGCACGTCGCCAGTGCCATGAGGGTGTCTTCTTGAAGCTAGGCTATCCTTGTAGTGAATAGGTGTCGTTCATATGTAAATTTGTTGTAGGCCTCCTGGAATTCACTCCCTAGGAACATCGTGGCCTGTGTGGTGTCCTGGTAATATTTCTCCAAGTGGCACAGATGTTCCAATTCCTTCAAAGCAGTGGCCAACTCCTCTTCATCCCTTTTTTCTTTGTCCAGGGTGGCATCTGTGATTTCCATCCTTGCACCGATAAGTTTGGATGTCTTGTCATGCTCTGTGTTGATTAGTTTTTCCTCTGTGGTGATGAGGATGGAGCGATCTAGAGTGATCCTTCTCTTCTTGGTGGTTCTCTGCACGATAGATTTCCTTTTCCAGTCATAGGAGATGGCATGTATGTCAACGACTTCATCCACAGGTTCGGGGATTTGTTGATCTCCCTAGGTGAGCATATTTCCCAGGCTCCTGATGGTGTATATTTTTTCAAGACTGGGTTATTGAACCTCCTCCATGTGTTTCAAAGGTCTGGCCTTTGTTTTTTTCTCATCGGTAGGTTGAGTATCGGTTGAAATTGAAGCATCGAGGGTAGACTTGGTACTTACTTGATAATCGGTCATTGAGATGTCGATTTCCTGCTGAGGAGCCTCTTCTTTTTGTTCGCCTGACCCGTGCTCATCCGTCGAACTGTCCTTTTGAGTTTTTGGTACCTCGAGTAGTTCAGTGTCTATGAAAATTTTGACCTCCTAGTCATTCTGTGAAGGGATCCAAATTTGAGTGTCGGGAACTGTGGAAGATGCCTTCTCGAGCTCCTTTTCCTCTATGATCTGCACAGGAGTCACGAGGGATACCTCCTAACTTTCTTCATCATCATAGATGTTTATTAATTTGACGAGGGGGTTTGGTGCACTTGTTCTCCTTGATGTTCCTACTATATCCGACTGAGCTGAAACATCCCTCGGTGATCTAGCATGTGGCGTTGTAATTTCAGAGTTTTCTAACCTGATGATTTCATCAATTTCTATTAGCTCAAGGTTGCTTGGGCCTATTCATCTTTAATCTGGGTTGTCGACAGGGGGCCCCATCATTCCTATGAGGTTTGGGTCATCTTGCAGCTAATCAATTACTCACTTCACCTATTCTATCATGATCAATCCCCTTTCTTGTGCATCCTATATCATAGGGAAACCTCTATCCTACACTAGGGCCACCAGGGGAACCTTTGTTGCCTATGTTGCTCTGATTTCTTCTCTATCTCTGAGGACCTCTTGATTCAATTTCTCTATGGTCGTTGCATGTTCATCTAGGCTCATGGCCCTAAACCTGGTTATTTTGGGGTCGGCCATCCTTGCTACCACCTCGTACCGGTCCTGGGCATTTTCCGTGAAGACTTCATCTTCAAATTTGTCATCGTCGTATGGCTAGTAGGACGAAACTTGTGAAGCATGTTGTAGGACCAAGACCTTTGGATCATGCTTGCAGAGTCGTCCTGTCTGGAACCTAAACTTGAGTTGGCTCAACCCTTCTTGTTTGTATTGAGTTGTATCTTTAACCAAGTAGAAACCTACATGGAAACCATAAGGAATGAACACTCGCTTCTTGTCCTTGACCAGAGTGGCATTGTAGCCCTACAAGATGGTTTGATGGAATATCTCTCCTACTACAAGTCATTCTAGGACATGAACTAGTAAGAGATGAGGTGCTTAGGTGGCCCCAAACACCCTGATGTAGGTGTCATGCTCATCCAGGTACCAGTGGCCTACTTTGGAAATCATTTTCTTGGTCGCAGCCGATAGTCTCAGGAATTCCTTCTTAAAGAGAATGAAATAAATTTGTGCGGTGATTTCATCACAAATGAGGGAGTAAGACTTATTGTACATGTTCTTCCAAAGGATGTTGAAATAGACGTGGACCAGGAGCTCTGCGACATGCCAACTCAGATCCATGCCGAAGAAAATATTTCTAGTGCACATGACATCAAGCAAATATGAAGCCATGTAAAAAACTGGTATCTCTCCCTCCTTTGGAGTCTGAGCCTGTTGTATATAGATGCTCAACTATTTATAAATTATGGCTTCCCAGTTGAAACTGCTCCCAGAGATAGCCACTGTGTAAGCTAAGGGCATCCATGCCTCTGAAAACCTGGAGCAGTCCTTCTCTCCAAATAATCGACAGATGATATCCATCAAATAGATGTATGGCTCCCTTAATTTGGTTGTCTAGTACCATCCAGTGCTCTGGTTGGTGTATTTCTTGTCTTCCCTCCACCAGGAGGCCATCACCCAGATGGTGGTGTGGCGCTCGTAGAACTTCACGAAGAAATCTGTATTTAGATGTTCCTCGGGGTCTCGTAGTTTGTAGTATTTTTGGACCTCAACCAAAAGGAACACCTCGACACGCCCACCATTGTCATCATTGATCAAAAATTTATGTGTGTCTGTGTGGTCGATGAGCCACTTCAGGACTTCAATACAGGGAAAAAAAAAATATCGCCACCATGTGCAAGTACAATCATCGGATGTTCGGGAACACTTCATCATCGAGCGCTCTAACATATGGATCATTGTGTGGTATATATTTTGGGTATTCCTCCTGGATGATCTTGTTAAAGAGTTCTCCCAAATGTGGGAGTGCCATCTTGGATCCTGTGCTTACCTCTATATCTCCAAAGGTTGGAGGCTGGATGAAATCCTTCTTCATTGATGTCTTAATGACAGGTTTTGGCCTCGAAGTGTATTCTAATTTCCTTGCAGCCCCTAGAGAAGAGACTTTGCCTACCTCTGGTTCTTTCAACTTCAGTTCCCTTGGAGATTGTCTGGTGGTTGGATTTCTTGGTGGCATTGTTCCTGCAATTAAAATAAAATTTTAGAGATTGTGTAAAGAATAAAACCAGATAAAAAATATATGAATTGTAACCATGTAAAATCCACAGACTTGGATACATACCTGTAAGCTTGCTAAACCTGGTTATTTTGATACTCACGGGATCTCTGCACCCTTCGAATTACTCGCCTTTCTTCTTCATATGCTCTAAATTTCCTTGCGTGCAGAATGATTTTGTTTACAAGGGCTCAAGAGAATTTAAATCAGGAAAGAACTTACTGTGTCGCATCAACCATTCAATTCGAGTGATGAGTGAAATTTAAACAAATCTGCCGCCAAATCTCTGCAAATTAAATTCATCGTGGGTTGACGGCAGAGCCACGGAGGGTGATGTGGTCTATCGGTGGTTTTAGATGGTCGTTTTTATTGGTGCATGAGGTAGAAACTAATGCAGGATTTGGTATTAATTATCCCCTTAAATTCTCAAAATCCAATCGTATCTAACGCTAAAACATCCCATCGTTTCTGTTTCTTAGTGGGTGGATTGGGGATGTGCTATGAACGTTTTCGTTGATGTTCTTCTTCAAAAATATCTGATGCCGATCAATCTTATTTTACAATGTTGTCGTGGAAAAGCTGACTCAAAGATGTGACTCAGACTTAGGGAACCAGGAATGACTCGGGGTAAAGCTAGAACGTACGGTTCTCCAATCTGGAAAAGACACATGGCGTTGAAGACCAGTAACCTAATTCGCGTGTATTAATCAGAGTTGGGACTTTCATTAAGTTATTCATTCTAAAACAAACCTTATCTTGTCAATGCCGAAAAAGTATCCAGGATCAGCGATCGGTGATAAACATATCAAGTGCTGTCTTCGGATTAGCTTCCTCGAAAAAGTCTCGATTCTTATAAGCGCGTCGAGCATCGGCTATCGGTGATATCCTTATGCAATACTTTGATGCAAACAAAAACTTCCTTTTTCCGATGTCGATGGAGATCGACACTCAGTGACTAAGGTTTCTTGAGTGGTTCTTTTCCTTCTTTGAATTTTTTCCGATGTCGAATTTGAGCGCGTAGGGTGAAGTGTTTTGGTTGTTGATTCTTTAATTAGTTGTTAATCCCTTTTAATTCATGGGGTTTCATAAATTCAAACCAACCTGAATAGATAATGAGAGTTCTTTCGGATTCATCGCATAGGTTTTTTTATTTTCGACGTTCAGACCAAACTAGTGTGGTCCATCATCAGGAAAGCGTTTTTTATTTTTCAAAAATGCTTTCCTGATGATGGACCACACTAGTTTGGTCCGAAACGTCGAAAATCAAAAAACCTATGCGATGAATCCGAAAGAACTCTCTGAACAAAACAATGGTCGCAAAAGTCTTAGAACAGAAATAGCTAATGAGAGTCAAGATAATAAGCAAAGACAAAACATTTCTCAAAAATGAAGTCGAATGAGACAATGCAAAGATCAAGTGGTACCCAAAAAGTAAAAAAATTGACATAGGCTTTTTAGGGTGTGTTGAGTGCTCAACAGTATCTTAAGGGAATAATAATCTGGGCATCTAATAATTTCCTCACCTCTTTCTCAATGGTAGGAAAAAGAAGAGGATTAACTTGCCTGATTTTCTTCCTGAAAGGCTTAGTACCAAGCTTGAGGGATATTCGATATTGGATAATATTGGTATCATAAGTATTTAAGTCTTCATATCACATGCAAATGCATCCATGTACTCTTTGAAAATATGAAAATACTTTGTCCTATGGTCATCATGAATATTTTTGGACAGCTTAATATATTTAGGATATTTTTCATTCCCAGTATTATGTTCCTCAATGCTATCATCTTTGGGAAGAACAACTGGTTTGATAGGTACATCATTTCTATCAAACAATTTCTCTTAAGGCACCAGTCCTTTGGGGATGAATTTATTCTTAAGCTGCAATACTTTATGCTCAACCATGTAATTGTTGAATTCGGGGATCTTTTCAGTTTCCCCATGAATCTCATATTTTTTGTCATCTTCATCATCTAAATCGATATGAGTATTTTCAAACTCATCTATCACTTCCATAAAATTTTTGATCTATTGATCATCTTTAGAAACTTTCCAGTATTTTATGTTATCAAGAATGGAAGGTTGGTATCTCATCTCGATCTCATATTTAATTTTAGGGGTGGATGGTACTTTAAATGTACTAGCAATTATTGCTAAGGAATCAGTTGGATGATTAAGCTCTCTCAACACAGTAAAAATATTAAAAGATACATAAAAATTGTCAATCATATCCCATACATGATTTCTGTATTCCCTCATTCTTAGATGCCTTGTTTGATAGGATCCTCTAACTTTTTTCACAACTAGCTTTGAATCTCCAATTACCACCATCTTGGTAATTTTCATCTTTCTCGCTGCCTCCAGGCCTAAGATCAAGACTTCATATTTGGCCACATTATTTGTGGCCTCAAA
Source organism: Picea engelmannii (assembly GCA_009831015.1). Lineage (NCBI taxonomy): Eukaryota > Viridiplantae > Streptophyta > Pinopsida > Pinales > Pinaceae > Picea > Picea engelmannii. The sequence continues at coordinate 95,504 of ML790095.1, read as the reverse complement.
ATAGAGTTGGTAGGACAAATGAAATTCATTTTTGGTAGGGGATATTAGTACTACACCAGCCCCAACTCCTTTTGAGCATACACCATAAAAAAAATAAAAAATCCATATATCATCCACTTCTTCTACAAGGCTTACAAGAGGATCTTCCAGTAATGGGGTTTCATTGTATTATTCATTTACAGATAGGATACAAATCCCATATCTTCATCAACAACATATATGGGATGATTCACAGGGTTATTCAGATCACTGACCACATAAGAAAAATTTGTCTCTCAGTACAGCCTTCTGAGCTCTCCTCCAAAAACTGGTCTAGTGGCATAAGTCATGTCCATTTGCATAGTGCCTCCCAATTTTCATTCCCATGTTCTAGATAATAGCATGCCATAATTTGTTGGTACATCATCCACTACCAAGCCCATCATAATTCTCTTAACATGCAGTTGGCTCAGGATGACAACCATGTCTTTAATCAATCCATAACACTTCACCTTCCTGGCATCAAATGAATAAAGGTCATGATATGGCATGGTTATTTCCAAACCCAACTTCTCCATTACTACTTTGGGCATAATATTGTGTGACGCTCCAGAATCAAGCATACAATTTTGCAGCATCTTATCATGAATATTCAATGTTACATGGAAGGGTGCCACAGATTCTTCTTTGTCATCAATATGAGGACAAAAAAATATGGTAGGGGACTCATCTTGTACATTCAAAGTATCAGGAGGATTTGTTGATCCCTTCCCCTGCATCATTTTGTCATTTTTTTTCATGGTATGAATGATTTTTAGCTAGCTCCATTAAAGGCACAAGAATCTAGATCTTGGACAACTCATGTTCAATATTGAAAGGTGAAACTAATTCCTCAAATTCTTTAGTTTCTTTTTCATTTTTTACAGGCTCCAAAACTTCATCTACCTTAGGGATGTCCAAAATCTCTTTAGATGTATCTTTAGATAGATTTGGACCAACTTTCTTAGCCTAAGGCTAGTTGTCTGCAACAATTGTTTTCTTCCTAGGCCTAAGATCATAATTATTATGCATATTAACTTGTAGTGCATCAGCAAAAATTTTGTACTGAGATGAGGATAATGATCCTTTGTTGGGATGACTATTAGGCATCAGTTTCTTAGGACTTAGGGACTCCTCATAATCATTTTGAGTGAGATGTATAGCATCATTCTCATCTTGAATTAAGTGGATTTATTTTTTGTATTCATCATATCCATCATCCACTACTTATTCAATAAAGTTGTTATCAATTTTGGATTTTATAGGGGGTTGAATGGGTTGTTCTTCATTCCTTCTCTCCCTTCTCATTAGTTGTGGAATAGGAGTTCTTATGAATTGATTAGGGTTAGGATTCCTTATGCCTCCCTCTTGAGGGTATCTTTTTGCATTTTTATTCTCTATATCAAATATGGAAATTTTGTTTGTCATATTCCTGATCAATCTAGATTTCTCATCCATCTTTGCTTCCTGGGGTTCTCTATTCGAATCATAAGTACCACAATCTTCCTGACCTTTTCATTTTCTTCCTGATCTCATTTTTGCTTCATTTTACCTTATGAAATCATATTCCCTTCCATGTATATTTCATCCTCTTACATTACTAGCAAGGTCGGGGATCTTCTTTATCTCATGGTCACGAAAAAGCCAGCATAAAATTCCCCAACGTATGTCACTTTGGTTGTTGGTTGGGATGGATTTATATCTGGAAGGATCTTGTTATAGATATTATTAAACCTCCTATTAAAATCATAAATAGTTTCAATTCCTCTTTTCTTGAGTGAACCAAATTCATTCAGGTAGTATAAGCTATCCCTTTTCTCACCCCATTGTCTCATAAAGGAAGCTTCTAGAGTTGGCCAAGTATCAATTGAAGCAACAACTAACTCTCTGAACCATTTTCTAACATCTCCCCCCAGAGTTTGGAAAAATAATCTCATGAAGACATCATCGTGCTCTACAAACTGGTCATCTGTAAAGTCTCAGAAAGCACTCATATGCTCTTCAGCTAAAAAAAAAATATCCCCATCAAATTTTGGCAGATATTTCATGTAATTCTCAGGGAGGTCATGGGTGATTTGAGGTATATTTAATGGGAAAAATATGGAAGTGACCCAAGTATTTATAGGGGGTGGGGGAGGTTGATTTCCCCCAAGTCTTCCTCCACCTAAGCCAGCCATAATATTTTGTAGAATGATTTTATGGGTTTCAAAAGACAAAGGAAGAACATGGATTCTTAAGAAAGGTTTGTAGGAAGAACTGACTTCTTGATTAAATTCTAGAGGTCAATTTTCGAGATATGTTAACGGTTCTGAAGGAAACTTTGCAGCAGAAAGAGAATCTTCATAAATATCAGTCAAATCTACAGATTCATCATTTTGATGAGTAGTTGAAGGAGAGATTTCTAGTTAAGGGTTACCTGAGAAAAAGGAGGCATGACACTCTTTGATGTTCCTCCAGGTCACAAGATTTTTTGGATCTGAATATATTGGAACCTAATCCAGATCAGGGTGGCTTCTGGTGTGTCTTTTGATAGAGGCCATATTATCCTTCTATGGAGTCACCAGGTGAAAGATTAACATCCAACTACCTGAGGTATGTTCACCATCAAGTCTCAGAGCTTACAATGTCGTATCCTGGAGAATATTTCTTCAACTTATGTCCCCAGCAACGACGCCATTTTACATGTTATCCCTTGAGATGTTCTGAGATGCTATTGGAATGATTTTGAGGCACCCAAGGGGAGAATACTCAGGATGAATCTTAAGGCCAGATTTGTTGTAAATAATTGTGCAATATTTTGGGAAGTTTTTCCCTCTCTCTTTCTTAAAATTAAAGGACCTCAAATAATCAGAATTCAGTTGACAAATGCTCTCAACTATTAGAGGCATTTATCCACGAGTATCTCAGAAAATCAAGATTGAAAGGAGGATGAAGTGGTGGATTAGAGGAAAAACAAAATACACATACAAGGCACTGTTAAAAATTAATCTTGTAGCCTATGGAAAAGAACAACGTGTTGAGCAATTAAGAATTCAGCAGCTCTAACAGGTGTAAACAGATCAACAAACACATGATTTAAATATTTAACATCTTCATACATTCAAATTCAAGTAGGTTTCCTCTACATATCATTTAAATTCACAAAGAAACTGATAATAAATGGTCATTCATTCAAAGGAAATCATTTCTATATCAGGATTAAACATCATGCAATATCACTGAACATAACGTATAATCTGATGTTTAAGATTTATAAATCAGTTCTGATACAAGAAAGAAAGGATGGAAGGAGATGTTTTACAGGAACACAAATACAATAGATATTACAATAGATGGAGGAATCACAGACTGAAACTTAAATGTAGGGGGTGAATCTTGGTTTCTTGTTGCATTTATCAACTGACCGTGCTCAAGGTTTCTATTCAAACAACTCTAGTTATAAGAAACTCTTAAATTCCCCAAAGTGTCGACCTTAACAATGGGTGTATTTGTTCTCTCTTATTCCTCTCGCTCATGCCCTAAACTACTTCTTGAAACCACTTCCAACTTCCTGAAACCATTTCCTGCTTCTGTTGGATTACTGAGAGGGGGGGATGAATCAGTAATAGAGCAATTTAGTCCCTTTTAACCATATAATCCAAGTGCTATATCAATGAAGCATTATTATCCAATAACTGCAGAGTAAATAAGAAATGAAAAAATGAACAATCATACACATACACAGTACACTAGTGTTTTACGTGGAAACCCAAATCGGGAGAAAACCACGGAATGCTTTTTCTTATATGTCTTGAAGAATTACATTCATTGGAAGCACCAAATTCCTTTGTTTTCCAACTGCAACTAGAAGGAGGCTCCAACCTCCTAGTTTCTCAAGCTACAACCTGAGGGAAGCTCCAACTCCCCAATTCTTTGGCTACAACCAGAAGGAGGCTATAACCCCCTATGTTCTTCAGCTACAACCGGAAGGTGGCTACAACCACCTGTCCTTGCCCCGTCCTGCCACCCTGAAGTAGAAGTAGAATGATAGAACCACTGTCACACTATCATTGTGAGATATACTACTATAAACATGTACCAATAAGTCGGAACCATGCATCAACCTATACCTCAACCTGTAATCAACCTGTACCATAAACAAGTGCATCAACCATGCACCAACCTGTAATCAACCTGTACCATAACCAAGTGCATCCAACCATGTACCAAGTATGTTCTAATCAAGTATCACTTTCTATGGGAATAGGTTGCAGAAAACAACATCAGAGTTGAGTATGTGGGCACAAAAAAACAAGTGGTAGACATCTTTACAAAACCACTTCCACGAGAAGCCTTTGAACATCTTCGCCAAAGACTTGGAGTTATTTCTACTCCAAAAATGAATTCTTTTTTAATTCTTATCTTATATGTCTTAGATGTACATGAGGAAGCACCATAAGAGGACAGTCTGTCAGGGGGAGCAGTGCCAGATGGAAAGATACCTTTTTCCATTGATGACAAAGGGGGAGAGATTATGGTATTAGAGCAAGGTTCCTTCTTCTTCAAGTTCCCCATTCAGAAAAGATGATTTTACGTCCATCTGATATACTTTAACATTTTTGGAGCATGCATAAGCTAAAAGAAAACGGATTGCTTCCATTCTGGCAACTGGGGCATATGTCTCTTCAAAGTCGATTCCTTCAATCTGTGCATATCCTTTACATACCAATCTAGTTGTGTTCCTTGTAACCTTTCCATATTCATTCAATTTATTCCTGAAAACCCATTTTGTGCCGATCACATTCTTATTCTTTGGTCTTGGAACCAATTCCCAAGTGTCATTTTTCTCTATTTGATCCAATTCTTCATCCATGGCCTTA
>ML790095.1:59203-81187 GCA_009831015.1 Picea engelmannii | reverse complement strand
AGTTTTTAAGATAATTTTATTTATATATAAGGGGTCTCATATACCAATTTAATGTCTTATACACTTATTTGATGTTTGATTTGGTGGTGACCTTAAAAATAGATTATTATTGTTATTATATATAATTTGAAATTATAAATAAATAGAGGGGAAAACCAAAATCAAAAAAAGAAAGATGGTTTTATAAAAAATAATCAGGGTTTTACGCATAGCTCTTCCCTCCCTGTGATCGTATGACATACGGATCCATACAACTTCTCCCAAACGGCCCTCCTCCTCCATTTCATCATGGAGTCATACAGCTTCCAACAATTGTTCGTAGGAACAACGAATTGTATCTGTAAGTCGTCTATTAGTGTGTGTTTTTTGCTTTAGAATTTTAGAGTGTTTATAATTGTGAAGCCTCTCATCCCTCATAGTCGTACGGTGTACACATACAACTCCTCCTTCACTCTAGAATGTGTTTGTATCACTCAATCAATCAGTTAATCGGTGCTCCACTACCTCCTTTGCATTGATCGTACAACCAATCAATGATGTAATTCGATCAATCTTTGTGATCTGTACAACTCTCTCTCATAACAAACCTATGATCAGTCCTTGATTGATACTTATGGCCATCTTTCTTCTTGAAATTTTTGAGGTTTTACACTGGATCGTACAACTCTTATTTTCATATGCAATACAGAATTCAGAGTTGCAAGATTTTCTCTATATTTACAAACACTGTAACTACCAGCCTTCAAATCATGGTGTGTACAAAGATCTCATTTCCTTTCATGCAACAATTGTATAGATCTCTATCTAGTTTGTTTGTTTGTGTGGATTGGTGTGTTGGCTCATGTTTTGTACAGAAGGAATACTTACAACAGTTGTGGCCTCTGTAACAAGCAAATCTGGATTTTGAGGCTACCTGTGCATCTTTCTCAAGGTGGAAGCAGTTTTTTTTTAACACTAGTTGCTGGGATAATCGTGACATGTGGTTTTTGTCCAGTTATCAAAGAAGTGGCTTAATGATCAAGTAAGAGGCTTGTTCTTCATCCATTGTAAGTAAAAAAACATGTACATAATTTTTTTTTGAATAATCTACCACTGTCCAGAACTGTTATTTAACTAAGCCTGTAAAAAAACATGTACCTAATTTTTTTTTGAATAATCTATCACTGTCCAGAACTGTTATTTAACTAAGCCTGTGGGGATTGACATCGAGAAATTGAAGGTGATTTTTCAATAGCTAGATCTTGCAATCCAGATGGTTATTTTTTTTGTTGAGTTGATTTTTTATTCTACTATATAGTGGCACAATTTTTTTTCACAATTCTACCTTTTAATCTATCAAAATCTACATTTTGTGAAAAAGGCAGGCCTCATCCTAGTTTCAAGAACTTCAAACTATTATAAATTTCTCATACTAACTTAGTTTTGAGCAAAAAAAAAAAAAAAGTTGCCAAAATTTTTACACAAAATCCATATTTGTAGTCAAAGTTGAGTAATTTTGCATTCTTCTATCAATTGATCGTATAGCATCATAATGCCTTTTGACATGGTTCAAGTTCTTGAATTAACAAGTTCTAACTACACTATTTGGAAATGTAATATGATTTATGTTCTTAGGGGAAAGAATCTATGGTGGATTGTTAATGGTGACATTAAGAAACCAGTAGATGCAAAGGATGTGGCTATATGGGAAGAATGTTATGAACATGCAAGAGGTTTTATTGGCCAAACTATATATGACAACCTACAAGTATACATTGAATCTGAATATATAGAGGTATGGAAGATTATAGCATCAATGTATGAGAAAATTGATGATGTTTCTACCTATTATCTAAAAAATAAAACACATGAACTACATCCTAAGGATTTTGAAAGGATAGAGCAATTTCTTGTAGAATGTAACACCCATGTTTCCCCAGCTTGTAATTAATCATAAAATAGGATTACCATGCTAAGACATGTGGACGATGTAAATGTATTATTGTTAAATTTTCCATAACCGACTGTTGGGGGGTGAAGCCTTGAAGTACGAGCCATGATATCTCTAGAGGAAAGAATCAGTTAATAAAGGAAAGGACTTGTGGTTGAATAATCAACCACCCCCATGAATGGGAACATGGGTTGTTAGCCCGAAGTACCACAAAGACCTGCAAACCCAAGCTTCCTTCTAACAGAAAGAAAAGGATAGGTCGGAAACCTTCCAAAAGAAGGAAGGTAAGAAACATACATAGAGACGGTAAGGAAGAGGGACAGTAAGAGAAGAGACACCAGACGAGAGCGCAAGCTTGGAAGGAGAGGCGCGACCCAAAAGGAAGTGCAGAGAACATGACCTGAAGGACCCGAATGCGAGCTTGATGTTGAGGAAGCATCTGATAAATCTCTCAGGGATACTGTGACAGAGATAAGGTCTTTGAGAGACAGCATAGTTCCCTAGTGATATCATGGCTTGGGACGGGGGTGGCCAGAGTGCTAAGGATGAATGCCTCTGAGCCTATGGTTGGGTGGAAAGGCACACACACACACATTTAGTTAGTTGGATGCAACCTGTAATAGATAAGTATTCTCATATCCTATGTAATTGAATTGTAACTGGAAATTAAAGTTGGATATCCTATGAATGTTTCAAGGATGTGCATGTTTTCTTAATGGTTATATTATATCCCTTTAATTTTTCCTGATTGTGTATTTAAGCTAGTAAGGAATTATTTGGCTTGTACACGTAAATGCTTGAGCCCTGTGGTGGCTCAAGTTAAAATAAATGAATTGTGAGTTCGTCGACCTTGGGCTTAGTTTCACGTGTGCATGTCGACACTCCCAGTCGTTCTAAGTCTCCTGGAGGAAAGAGTATGTCAAGCACAGGAGAGGTAGTGCACGTATGCATAGGCTTTCTATGAGGCGGGCAGAGACCGAAAAGCTCTTAAGTTCTAGAGTTGACGAATGAACACAAGGGGTGCGCGGAAGAATTCTTCTAAGTGTTAAGTTCAAGAGAAAGAGCACAAAGCTCTTAATCCTTTCAGAGCTAACAAAGCTCAAGAAGAATAGCGAGATTGAAGTATCGAAAGGGAAGGTTCATTTGTTTGGAAGACGAACGAACGAGATATGTTCGGGAAGATCCAAGGTTTGTTGTGACCGTTGGATATGGGAAAGAGCATGGGAGTTAACCCCTTGAGTCCTTCGGACTTCGCGAGTTCGGAAAATTGAGTGAGTTCATCATAAGAGAGATAAAATCCCTAAAGTCCCGAAGTTAATCTGGGCCTTAGATCTAAGGATGTCCGGGAGCCATCCCGACCGTCAGATCTATGAGGTAGTCAATCCAGCGTTGACCGTTTCGGAAGAATAGAGGCTTAGTAACGCCAAAACTCTCGAAGAACAAAGTAGTGAAGTAATGTGGACCATGGATCTATGGATCCTTTGGGACCCCTATCGATCATTCGATCAAGGGAATGTGGGTATTACGTCAAGAGTGTGTGGGGACCCATGTGTCGAGTGATGGGGTTGCTAGGTGTCCCTCACGGAGTGGCACACACTGGGATCCAAAGGACCCTTGAACGAAAGTTACGAGCCGAAGAGTCGAAGCAGATCTGAGTCATCCAAGCCAAAGGGACAGGTGTCGTCAGATCCTGCACTTCGAGTGGAATCACTTTGGGAGAAAAGGGGATGTGTTGAAAAATAAATCTCAAAGGTCAGAAAGTCGGAGTTCATCTAAGTTGTCTGTCAGCTGAGGACAAATGTCAATAGATCTTCCATTTCGGGATATAGCCATGTCGGAGTAAATTGGGGTCACGCGAGTTGAGAACTCTCGAAGTAAATCGTGACCGTCGATTTGAGAGAGACATGCGTCGACGGATCATTGACTTCGGGTAAAATCACTCCCGGAGAAAGCGAGTGGGGAGAGGTTGAAACTCTCGAAGCCCGAAGAGCCAAAGCAATTTATAGTCGTCAATCTGCAGAAGACACGCATCAGCAGATCGCGTACTTCGAAAGCAGGGAGAAAGCAACGCGGAGTAGAGAGACACCCGAAGTGGATCCCCATCGTTGAATGAGAGGGACGTGTGGCGCACGATCCTTAACTTTGGAAGAAAACACTCTGGGAGAAAAGGTGGTGTGAGCGTCCGAGACTCCCGAATGTCGAAGTCCCTAAGTAGATCTGAGTCGTTGATTTAGATGGACACGTGGCGCTTGAACTATAACTCCAGGTATGGAGTACTTCGAAGGAAAAAGAGTTGGAGTGCTCGGAACTCCCAAACGTCGAAGTCCCGAAGAAGATCATAACCGTCGATCATGAGGGACACGTGGCGCTCGATCTGTAACTCCGGGTACGGAGTACTTCAGAGGAAAAAGATGTAGGAATTTTTTAAACTCCTGAACACCAAAGTCCCGAAGTAAATCAGGGTCGTCAAATTCCCTGAGGACTCGTGGCATCGGATATTGAACCTCGGAGGTTTGCCACTATAGAGGATTCGCGTGGTGGTCGTCTTGGTGCCTATTGTCTTGGCGTCTGGTCATAGCCCGCGATCATATGAAAGTATAGGGGGATGAAAGAACCCGTATAACTTGGGAGAGGATATCTACATCTCTAAGCTTGTTTCGGAGCATGGAGATCGTGGCTGGAAATCTGTAGAAGAGCAGAATGGAATAGAGACCCCGAATGAGGGTATTGATTCTCCTAAGAAGAGAGAAAATTTGATTGCCCACCATGGGTGTGTTACAAATTGGTATCAGAGCATGGTTACAACACTTGGCTTGCTTGGGCTCATGCAAGAGTCATATAAAAATATTTATGGAGGAAATTTAAGGGGTAACACCCTATCGTACCGCATTCCTAAGAGGCGTAGAAAACCTCTATTGAAAAGAGGAATGAGATTCTTTATTGTTGATAGATGTTTTGGAAATTGGCACTGTATGTTGTTAATGTCCCCAAATAAAGAATTTGAATTCACTGTGCAATTGTATGTGATGTTGTATAGTCATAAGATTTAATTACCAAGGCTAAAGATGGGCCTGTGGAGAATGTTACTGCCAAACATAAATCATCTGCATAAGTTCCTTGAGTAGAAGGATGCAGATTTAAAATACAGTTGGGATTTTACCGAACGATATTGAATCATGCTAGTCTGTGACAAACGAAGCCTAGCATTTATTGGGTAATGAAATTTGATCCTATAAGAATGGGATTATGCTAAAGAACACTAATATTTAAACTAAAATAGCAATGTGAACGGATGGAAAGGATCTATAGCAGTAATGATGACTTCTTTAATGAAGGGTTAAACCTAGTATAGGTGTATAACCCCTCACGATCAGAGGAATGAGTCTGGTGACCATTCCCTGAAAAGGGAGAGCATGTGCAACTCTCGGGTTTCAAAGTGGGCCAAGAAACGAATTTTGTTTATGGATACAGGAATTGTTGGACAAGGTTTTTCTAATCAAGCTGATAAACGGAGTTGTAGAAATATAAAGTGATTAAGTGAGAAATCACAACAAACTCCCTTGCTTGGTGGATAGGAAACTAATCTGCCAGAGTTCTTGTGGGAGGAGGAGAGTGGCCTTCGTCCCTGACTGTACTAAATAGAAGGAAGAATTCTAGGTGTAATGGTCAAGACCGATCTTGAACTAAAGATACTCTGGATTTCTAAACTAGGATACTTGGTAAGTAACATAATTCGAAATTGCATTTGGGCTTTAAGGGATTAGTCCAAATGGTATTAGACATTAAATTGTTAAAAATTAAGATAAAATGGTTGACTAAATTTTGATCTTGAATGTGGTAAAGGAAGTGTTGGGGCACTTCTAGAAGCCCAATGGGTCAGATTGACATCCACTGGTGGATGGTAGCCATATAGATATAGTTGGAAGCTAAATTGGTTGATTTTGTTACCTTGGGCATGGTTATAATTGCCCAGATTGTATTTGTAAGTTGAGTAATGTTCCATGGAGGTTGTGGCAAGAGCGTTTTCTTGCTAGTTGTTATCGTAAAGAAAGGGAACATAGTTATGACTATGTCTAATTCAACTTCCATGTGGATGTCGTGTGAATGACTTCAAGCTCACAACTGAGAGGGAAGCTCGTTGTTATGTGTCCCTATGAGGCTTTTCATAAGGATGGCAACAATATCCTTAGAGGAGGATCTAGAAGTCTGATAGGTCCATGTGTAAATGATGCACATGCATGATGTAAGAATATATGTATACTAAAGGCACAATATGGTTTCCTTGATGAGTGATATGTAAGGAAAGAATTGCACTTGCCAAGATTAAGTGAATACCATGGATGCATGGTTAACTCCATTTTGAAGAGTCGTGAAAGTTTTGTTTTGAATGATAACTTAAGGGGAATGTGCTCCATTCCCTCAAGAAAGACTAGTATAGATAAATGAAAGATTAAATGAGCAAGGATGGTTTGTGTCAGGATAAGAGGCAAATGATTATGCCTTGAGGATCACATAAGAATGAGTTTGAACAATCATGAGTTGACTAATTTTATAATAGAGATGTATGTAGGCTATGAAATATACCCATGGCAGCTACACATAGACTTTTGATTACACATATGGTTAAGTACATCATGGATGTAAGTTAACAAAACCAAAATATGTATGAATATATAATTTGGGTGCATGACAAAGATGCATGTTTATATTCCTTATGGAATATTTGGTAAACAACTAGAGCTAACTCTAGGATGAGGCCATCACAAATAGTGATGGATGTGCAATAAGGAAGTTGCATGATGAGGGAGTTTCTTGTGGAAGAACTGTGTGAAAATTTTGTCACGAGGTCAAAGTCACAACCTTAATAACTACTGAGAAACTAAGCAGTGAGCTACAAGATTATATATACATATATATAAGAATCTTGGATTACATTTTGAAAGCATCATGTAATGAATATAAGACTAATGAATGAATAAATGATTATGTTTGATTGAATAAGCTTGGTTGAAGCCATGTTAAGAAAAGGCAGTGAGGCCTTTAGAGACAACTCAGCTGGGATAAAAAGCCCTAGGCGATGTAGAAAGAATTAAAAGAAGGGGAGATCCCCTAACTCCTTTATTGCTATGTGTTATGTTTCCTCTGGAATGAGAAGGTTGATTTACTAATAAAAGTAAATGTTTTGACACCACAGTGATGATGATTGTATTACTGCAAAAACAATTGAGAACTGTTTGAATTGCATTCATGAAAACCTTTGAGGATAATGTGATGAAGTGCATAAAGATGTGCTAGGACATTTTGAATATGTTTTATGGATTTGAATGTATGATACATGCATTTTAATTGATATTACAACTAATGATGCATGTTGTGTATAAAAAGGAATTGGAACTATTGAGGAAGACAGTTACCAATGGTGGGAAACCTCAAGCAGAGGATGATCATGGGAAGGTTGTGGTCGAAAGATTGTTTATAAGACTGTAAGAATCCCCCTAAAGCAATGTTGATGAGGTAAAAATCAGAAAGAGGGTGCTAGCAGCCAAGAACAGGTATGAAAAGATTGGGTAAGAATATTTTCTGAAATATTTTATTGTCTAATGTTATGCACGAAATTTTGAAAGGCAATTGTATGTCGTGGATACCCAGGTAGGGTATGGATCATGAAGAAAACCTTGATCGAATTAGGTTAATTGAGAACCTGACAGAGGAGACGAACGCAAGTTGTTCATCAGAAGGAAACCGATATCATTCATCAGATGGGCTTCAAGATCCACTGGAGTTAACATATCAAGTGTCAGTCGTTCGATAAGATCGACGGCCCGCATTCATTGCGGAGATCGAATAGCACACAGGTTAATGGCAGAGCATGTGCCTGTAATTTAAATTCAATATAGTTTTGTTTTGATTTTGGGGTCCGATCGTAGATTGGACGGCCTATATTCATTGCGGAGTGCGAAGGCAGAATTAATGGGAGTGCTAGTTCACGACCCGCAATCAACCTACACCATTGATTTCATTGGGGTGGATGATCAACAGCCACGATTAAAAGAGTTGGGCGAGCAATTTTCAGATTACAGAGATTGAACTCTCCGATAAAGAGCGAGCACATTGGAGATTATGCAATCACTGTGAACCGTTGATCTGTGAACGATTGGTGGGTGGACCTGCAAGGAACCCATGCGTTAATGTCACGTAAACTCGTATCGTGATTGCGTCCTGTGGTTGGATTTGGAAAATCAAGCTCTCAATCTAAATCCTCGGTCAAATACTTCTATGCTGGAATTGTTATGATTGGAATCGTGTGGATAGAATCGATCTAGGGATAAGATCGACGACCCGCGATCACTAAGGAGATTGCATATGCACACGAGTTTACATTGAGACCTGTACCCATAATTTAAATTCAATATAGCGTTGTTTTGAGTTTGGGATCCGATCGTAGATCGGATGGCCCCTATACATTGCGAAGATCGGAAAGAAAATTAAACCGTGAGCTATTTGAGGTTCTGCAATCCCTTATTGTCATTGGATCTGGGGGAAGATGGATCTTCACCGTCGAATTGCAGACAAGGGGTTTAGCCAGGATCATAGCACCCGGACATGGGAGATGAAAGGGTAACGCCTGAAAAGAATAGAGCTAAGGTCACAGCTCTCAATCGCGTGGAGAGAAAACAGAATCCATCCGGGCCAGTTGAGGAAGGTAGAGTTTAGCACTCTATGTTAGACTGTGGTCGCAGGGACGGGTTCTATGGGAATAAAGGTGCTAATAGTTAGCACGTTGCATGGAATGCATTGAGGGAATGCATGTTGCATAAGATGGCAGACAATGAATTTTTCAGTAAGGAAGGAGAACCTTCCAATGTTTTACTTACATTATGTAAGCGTTGAAGGAAAACAAATTTGGGTGGCCATGAGTGTTGGCACCCTGGTTATTAATGAAGGAAGAATGCTTAAAGGCATTCATGTGAAATTTTTGAGTTTCATGTGTACTGATTTGGGATCGTGATCGGCCTATAGTAGGAAGCATGGTTCTGCTGTAAGAGTGAATGAAAATGAATAAGCCATATGGTGAAGAGGTTGGTTAAATTCCAACACACCATGGACAAGAACCTATTATAAAGTGTGACAAACCTGAAATCAATGCAAGAGTGCATTGGGTATGAATGTGGCCATGAATATTGGCACATTTGTTAAAATCCTTTGAAATGTTGAATTACGTTTTGAAAGGATTGGTATGTTGAAAGGAGGCATAGGCAAGGAATGAGATCCCCTTTTCATGTTTATATAGATGTGATGAACTGTTAGTATGCATGGTTTTGAATATATATATATATATATATATATATATATATATATATATATATATATATACATGGATGCATGAGAGACTAACAGTTTGTTTGGTTGTGTAAAGAATGAATTGCAAGGAGAAAAGGGTCTTGGATATGGCAGTGTTGTAAGCCCATAAGGAAGACAAAAATTGTCTGTTGAGACAAACTGTTATGGAAAGGAAAGTCCCATGAATGGTGGATTTGGTTCCATGTGGAATAGATCTGAAAATAAAAAATGGAACTAGAAAATCTCTGGGTGACAGATTTGTAATAAAATAATAATAATTCTGAATTTGAAAATTATGATGATGTCTCATAATTTCAATATTCATGTGTTACAGGTGAAACAAAGGATCTTTCCAGAAAGGACAGATGAAGGTTGTCAAGATGAAAAACATGAAAGAGGCCATTGTTGAGACATGAGAACCCCATGGTAATTCATGATCGCCTGGAATATGTTGTGTTGAGGTAACACAAGCCGGAGGGATGCCTCGACAGAGCAAGTCTGAGGGACGCCTCGACTGTAAGGCTCGATGAAGTCTCTGAAATTATTCTTGTGTGAGAAATCCTTGGCAAGGCAAGATGGATCACCTGAGGAACTGTATAGCAGAGAAGGGGATGCCTGAGCCTGGGCCTAGAGGGTGAGTGAGCACAAGGAAGAGGAGACTATGATAGTTCTTGTAAACTATTGATTGGGATCATGCACACAATGCGTATGTCTGGGAAAAACAGTGAGCCTGGATAGCAAGACAACCATGTGGACGTAAACCCACACACTGCACAGATAAGTATTGTGCTAGATTATGAAGTTTTCCTCTTGAATTTTGAACAACAGTAAGATGTTTTCGCAAAAATTTGTGATTAATGTGGTTGTTGTCCAAGAATTTATTTAAGACAGATGACGAAGGCCAAGAGTCTAGAAAGGACCTGACCATGAAGGAGGATTGAGATTTCTAAAGCAGCTGGATGAGGAATTCATAATAGGTGTTATTGAGAAAGAACACCAAGGACGGTGTTCCTTTTTAAGGGGGAGGGGATTGTAACACCCATGTTTCCCCCAGCTTGTAATTAATCATAAAATAGGATTACCATGCTAAGGCATGTGGACAATGTAAATGTATTATTGTTAAATTTCCCATAACTGATAGTTGGGGGGTGAAGCCTTGAAGTACGAGCCATGATATCTCTAGAGGAAAGAATCAATTAATGAAGGAAAGGACTGATGGTTTAATAATCAACCACCCCCATGAATGGGAACATGGGTTGTCAGCCCGAAGTACCACAGAGACCTGCAAACCCGAGCTTCCTTCTAATAGAAGGAACGGGATAGGTCAGAAACCTTCCAAAAGAAGGAAGGTAAGATACATACATAGAGACGGTAAGGAAGAGGGACAGCAAGAGAAGAGACACCAGACGAGAGCGCAATCTCGAAAGGAGAGGCGTGAACCAAAAGGAAGTGCAGAGAAAATGACCTGAAGGACCCGAACACGAGCTTGATGTTGAGGAAGCATCTGATAAACCTTGCAGGGACATTGTGAAAGAGAGAAAGTCTCTGGGAGACGACATAGTTCCCTAGTGATATCATGGCTTGGCACAGGGGTGGCCAGAGTGCTAAGGATGAATGCCTCTGAGCCTATGGTTGGGTGGAAAGGCACACACCCACAGTTAGTTAGTTGGTTGCAACCTGTAATAGATAAGTATTCTCATATCCTATCTAATTGAATTGTAACTGGAAATTAAAGTTGGATATCCTATGAATGTTTCAAGGATGTGCATGTTTGCTTAATGGTTATACTATATCCCTTTAATTATGCTTGATTTTGTATTTATGCTAGTAAGGAATTATCTGGCTTGTACACGTAAATGCTTGAGCCATGTGGTGGCTCAAGTTAAAATAAATGAACTGTGAGTTCATTGACCTTGGGCATAGTTTCACGTGTGCATGTCGACACTCCCAGTCGTTCTGAGTCTCCTGGAGGAAGGAATTTGTTAATCTCAGAAGAGGTAGTGCACGTATGCACAGGCTTTCTGCGAGGCGGGTAGAGCCCGAGAACCTCTTAAGTTCTAGAGTTGTTGAATGAGCACAAGGGGTGCGTGGAAGAATTCTTCTAAGTGTTAAGTTCAAGAGAAAGAGCACAAAGCTCTTAATCCTTTCAGAGCTAACAAAGCTCAGGAATAATAGTGAGATTGAAGTATCGAAAGGGAAGGTTCATTTGTTTGGAAGACGAACAAACGAGATCTATTTGGGAAGAGCCAAGGTCTGTTGTGATCGTTGGATACGGGAAAGAGGGTGGGAGTTAACCCCTTGATTCCTTCAGACTTTGTGAGTTCGACGAATTGAGTGAGTTTGTCGTAAGGGAGGTAAAATCCCCGAAGTCTCGAAGTTAATCTGAGCCTTAGATCTGAGGATGCTCGGGAGCCATCCCGACCGTCAAATCTATGAGGTAGTTAGTCTAGCACTGACTGCTTCAGAAGAATAGAGGCTTAGTAGCGCCAAAACTCTCGAAGAACGAAGTAGCGAAGTAATGTGGACCGTGGATCTATGGATCCTTCGAGACCCCTATCGATCGTTCGATCGAGAGAATGTGGGTATTACGTCGAGAGTGCGTGGGGACCCATGTGTCGAGTGATGGGGTTTCCAGGTGTCCCTCTCTGAGTGACACACACTAGGATCCAAAGTACCCTTGAACGGAAGTTACAAGATGAAGAGTTGAAGCAGATCTGAGTCGTCCAACCCAAAGGGACAGGTGTCGTCAGATCCTACACTTCAGGTGAAATCACCCCGGGAGAAAAGGGGATGTGTTGAACAAGAAATCTCGAAGGCCAAAGAGTCAGAGTTCATATGAGTCGTCTGTCAGCTAAGGACAGGTGTTAGCAGATATTCCATTTCGGGAAATAGCCATGTCGGAGGAAAGTGGGGTCAAGCGAGTTGAGAACTCCGAAGTAAATCGTGACCATCGATTTGAGAAACACACGCGTCAACAGATCATCGACTATGGGTGAAATCCCTCTAGGAGAAAGCAAGTGGGGAGAGGTTGAAACTCTCGAAGCCCGAAGAGCCGAAGTAATTTATAGTTGTTGATCTGCGGAAGACACGTGTCAGCAAATCGTGTACTTCAGAAGCGAAGAGAAACCAATGCAGAGTAGAGAGATGCTCGAAGTGGATCCCCACCGTCGAATGAGAGGGACGTGTGGCGCTCGATATGTAACTCCAGGTATGGAGTACTTCGGAGGAAAAAGAGTTGGAGTGCTTGGAACTCCCGAACGTTGAAGTCCCGAAGAAGATCATAATCGTCGATCATGAGGGATGTGTGGCGCTCGATATGTAACTCCGGGTATGGAATACTTCAAAGGAAAAAGGTGTAGGAATGTTTGAAACTCTCGAACGTCGAAGTCCCGAAGTAAATCAAGGTCGTCGAAATCCCTGAGGACACGTGGCGTTGGATCGTGAACTTCAGAGGTTTGTCACTCCGAACGATTCACGTGGTGGTTGTATTGGCGTCTGGTCATATCCCACGGTCATATGCAAGTATAGGGGGATGAAAGAACCTGAAGAACTTGGAAGAGGATATCTACCATCTCTGAGCTCGTTTCGGAGCATGGAGATCGTGGTTAGAAAGCTTTGGAAGAGCAGAATGGAATAGAGACCCTGAATGAGGGTATTGATTCTCCTAAGAAGAGCGTAAATTTGAGTCCCCACCGTGGGTGTGTTACATAGAACTCAAGAGTTATAATGAGAAAATGAATAAATGTGGTTTTGATTATAATAAGAATGATATAGGTCGCATTATTCTAGTAGAGAATAAATTGCCTCCCATCTATGATCTATTCATTCAAATTAAAATTAGAGCCATTGAAATGTCCAAGGGAACTCTTAAACCTAATTTTGAAGACTTCTGCAAAGAATTAATTTGTGAACAAGATAGGATACTATCTTTGGGTCAAATTGTTGTTGGAAAGACACATTTGGCTCATGGAAAGAAGAATCCATACAAAGGTCCTAAAAATGACACTAAACCTAATGTTCTTAGCATTTCTAACAAGGTTTATAATAATGCTTTGCAATTGATTCAAAGAAGAAAGAGTGGAAGCCATGTAAGTAATGTGGAAAGACCAATCACACTAAAAAGAATTTCTTTAAGAGGTGCATTGAGCTTGCTAAAGACAAGAAGAAATCTTATAAAGAACAACGGGTTGCTCTTAATGCATATTCAATAAGTCAATTAAATCCAACTCCTCTTCCTTGGAATGGATCTTGGATTCAGGTGCCTCCAATCACTCACTGGTAATGCTTCCTTATTTACCTCATATGATAAATAAAAGCATTTGGCTCAAAAAATTTCAATTAGTGATGGTATTAATGCAATGTACCTATGGAGGATAATATGGGGTACCTAGGGAGGTACCCAAGGGGATAATGAATGTAATGTAGCCATAATAATGAAATAGATCCACTATGTAATTAAAAAGAAATAATATAATAATAAGGGGTAGTTGGCATAGACCCCTGGGAATATTCATCACAAAGTATAAATACACATGAGTATCATTGTATTGGAGGTGTGTTGGATGTATTGTCTTGTAGCAAGCATGCCTTGTGGAGTGATTCCTTCCATAAGGAGTATTTGATGGTGTTACCCTACCTTAAGGGTTCTTCTCTCTACATTCTTGAGTTGTTCGTGATGAATGCTTTGGTATCTTGGATGTTCAGGGTCTTATTTTTGAAGTTTTGCAATTTATTATTTCTTATATCTATCAAGGTTTACTACAAGTGGAAACAAAGTTATTCTTAGGCATGGAGTGGGAGATTTTTTTCCTCTTTGCATATTATTGACGGAAAAAAATGATGGCAGCATTTAGGGAGGATAATATGGAGTAATGTAATGTACCCAGTGAGGATAATATGGAATACCTAAGAGGGTAACCAAGGAGATAATGAATGTAATGTAGCCATAATAATGAAATATGTCCACTATATAATTAAAAGGAAATAATATAACAATAAGGGATAGTTGGTAGAGACCCCTAGAAATACTCATGAGAACGTATAATAATAATAATAATCTATTTTTAAGGTCATGGCCAAGCCACACCAAATTGGTGTATGAGACCCCCTTGTTTGTGGGACAAGGGACCCCCCTCCGCCCATCGATTTGACCGGTAAAGTCTACGGAGGTATACATACCCTACCCCCCTCTGGATTTGAACTTGTGACCTCTTAAGAGGAAACACATGTTCTTAAATATAAATGAGTATCAGTGTATTGGAGGTGTGATGGATGTATTGTCTTGTAGCAAGTATGGCTTGTGGAGTGATTCCTTCCATAAGAAATATTTGATAATCTTATCTTACCTTAAAGGTTCTTTTATCTCTATTCTTTTGTTGTTCATGGTGAATGTTTTGGTATCTTGGATGTTCAAAGGTTTATTTTTGAAGTTTTATGGTTTATTATCACTTATATCTATCAAGGTTTACTAGAAATAAGCTTTCAATAGTTAGGTCTGGCAATGTTGATGTTCCTAATGGTGTACAAGAATATGTGTTTCATATTGAAGGCATGTCCATCAATTTACTTTATGTTTATCATGCTTGTTTAAAAGGGTGTATACTTGAAGGTTGGCATGATAGATGTGTCTTAAAAGATATTAATAATGGGTGCAAAATTGTTTCATCTGGCCCTATTGATCATGATGTTGGCTTGTTTAAGTTTACTAGTTTCACCACATCCAAGAAACAATCTTTTTTTCTTATGTTGCACAAGCTAATGAACAAAACAAGCTATTGCATGAAATATTAACTCACTTGAACTTTAGTAAAATGCATCTATTGTCTAAGATGGTACATGGCTTACCTCCAATTTGTTCCACTAAGGATGTTTGTGAAGGTTGTGTTATCGACGAGCATCACAGGGAAAAGTTTGAATTGGATAAAACTTGGCATGCCCAAGAACAGTTGCAGCTGGTTCACAGTGCATATGTGGTCCTCTTGAGACTCCCTCTTTATCAAGTGCTCTCTACTTCATCACTTTCATTGATGATTACAATAGGAAAACTTGGGTATATTTCTTGCAGCATAAACGTGAAGCATTTGTTGTATTTCAAGAATTTAAAGTCCTAATTGAAAAAGAATCCAAAAAATGTATTAAGACTCTCCGTACTGATAAAGTGGGGGAGTACACTAAAAATAAATTTTCAGCATATTTATCAAAGAATGGAATTAAATATCAAAGGATTGTTCCTTACACACCTCAATAGAATGGAGTTGCAGAACTTTAGTTGAAATGGCTATCAAAAAATGATTTTTAGCTGAAGCAATTTGTTGTACAAATTACATTTAGAATAGAGTTCCTATTAAAGCACTTTTGCAAGTTACTCCTGAAGAAAAGTGGAGTGGAAGAAGACCAAATATTAGCTCAGTTGATCTTATGTTTATAATACTTCTTCAAGTGATGTAGAAGTACTAGATTATGTTGTTATTGTTGATTATGGTGATCCACCTGAATCTTCTAAAGATGCTAGTGTTGTTCATCATACTACCAACTCTCTTCCTGTTTGGGCACAGAAAACACTTGAATTTGCAGGTTCTGGTGTTGGTACTCCATTTGACACTTGTAGGAATAGATCAAAATTTTCTCTTATGGAAAAAGTGTTCAACATAATCCAGTGTATCATCTAGTCGAGTGTATCATCCAGTGTGTGATTAAGAGAAAATTTTGAATGTATTGGATGATACACTGGATTTGTAAGAATCACACTTGGTATTTAGTTCATCTTTCTCCCAAGAAAAATCTTATTGGATGTAAATGGGTCTATAGGACAAAATTTACTACAATTGGACAGGTTGAAAATCATAAGGCTAGTTTAGTATCCAAAGGATTTCTACAAAATGAAGGTATTGATTTCACCGAAACCTTTTCTCCAATTGCTAAAATGAACACCATAGGAACAATTATTTCTCTTGCTACATCTTCTTAATGGAAATTTCACCAAATGGATGTCAAGAGTTCCTTCTCAAATGGTGATCTTTATGAAGAAATTTATATGCAACAACCATATGGTTTCATCACTTCTGACACTTCAAGTTTGGTATGCAACTTGCGCAAGTCCTTGTATGGTCTTAAACAAGCACTAAGGGCTTGGTATGAAAAAATTGGTACTCATTTATTGAAGAGTGATTTTAGGTGATGTCAATCTCATCCAAATCTGTATGTTCATTTCTTTCGAGATGATGTCCTCAGAGTTGTTCTTTATGTGGATGGTCTAATTCTTACAGGCAGTAAGATTTTATTAATCCAAGAATTGAAGAATGATCTAAAGTAGAATTTTGACATGACAAACTTGGGCCTTTACATTATTTTATGGGTCTTCAAGTCTAGCATATGGCTGATAGGATCTTCCTTTCTCGGCCTTAAGCATGCTTTGGATTTGCTTGCTTGGTTTCACATGGGTGATTGCAAGCCTTTACCAACACCATTTCAATCAGAAGTCAAATTAACAGTTGATTGTGAAAACACTCTTGTTGATGTCGCACGTTATTGTCAACTTGTTGGAAATTTTATTTGTTTGACTCATAGAAAGCTTGATATCTCATTTGTTGTTAGTATGGTTTCAAGGTTCATGCAAAAGCCTCGTGAAATTCATTGGAAAGAAGCTAAAAGGATTCTCAGATATCTTCAAGGATCTTTCAATTATGGTGTTTTCTATTCTCATAATGCTTATGCTCTACTGCAAGATATATATTTCAACTTGGGTAAGATCCAATTTCTTGGTCCAGTAAGAAGTTGAGAATGCTTTCTCTTTTTTCTTGTGAAGCAAAGTATAGGGAAACTATGGAAGCAACTAAAGAAGTAATGTGGATCCAACATGTCTTTGTTGAGCTTGGACTAATTCAGAATGCACCCAATGAGTTGAGATGTGACAACCAAAGTGTTATTCAGCGTGGATATAATCCAGTGCATCATTCCAAAACCAAACATATTGACCTTGATACCCATTACATTCAGGACTTGGTTGCATTTGGTGTTATTAATTTGGAGTATTACCCCACTGGACAACAAGTTGTGGGTATCTTCACAAAGTCCATGATAGAGGCGAAGTTTCTTCATCTTCGCAACTTATTGAGGATGTGAGAAGTTGTCATCAAAGGGGATTTCTAATCATAATGGAATCTTCCTTCAAATGTGTTTTTAGCCCTCTAGTCAACATTAAGGGAGAATGTAAGAAGGTGTTTAAATTTTGTCTAGAGGCCACATTTACCGTTGTTCTCCTTGTCATTATGATAAAGCAATTTGTATACACAATGACGCATTATTAGACTATTGGGCTTATTATTCTTCATTAACTGACTAATTTATAAAGTGAGTCTATCCCACATTCATCATGGGATCTATCTCCTATCCTTCTAACCTATATAATAGATGATGTAGGAGCATATGACAACAAGTTCTAGAATTGATATCAAGGATCAAAAACATTTACCAAGGGAGTTGGTTCCCTAATTTCTTTTATTATATTTGTAATAATTATGAAATTTCTCTAGAAGACATTTTCGTTGAGCTTGTTTGATTAGATATCAAGTTGTTTGTCATAGGTGTTAAGTCTATTGCTAAATATCAAGAGCAGATCTCTAACTTAGGCATTTTTTAAGATAACTCGAGATTCATTTGTTTGTGAGTTATCCGAAGGCTCGAGATATATTGAATGCTTTGTACGAGGCGGAGGGGAGTGATTGTGTGATATTGAATATGTAAAAGGGTGGATCACACAAGTCTAAAAGAACAAGAAGGAAAGAGATTTCCTGTGTAAATTTACTCCTTCATTGATAAAAAGAAATCACAGAGCATGTGGTGTTGTCATGTTGTGTGTTTGCATTTTGTTGCGCTGTGTATTTGAATTGTTAAACTCTATGTATAAGTTGTCTTGGCAAAGTGACGAGTTTATGTGATTGCAGGAAGACCGTGCGCAGTTAATTTCAGCGAGTTCTAAAATTTTGTTTAAAATAATATTTCCGGAGTATTTGTCTTCGCAGGAACAGACAGACACAATTTGGCGGAGTGGAACACCCAGTAAAGATCCGCGACAAGTTAGTATTGTTGCAGGATTTCGCGTGCAGAGTAACCTGCGACACACCTGCATTGTTTGTTGAATTTTGCGCAGAATTGTCTGCGACAAATTTCATCAACATTGGTTGTTGATGCTTCCACACGCAAAGGTATATCTACGTAGTGGTAATTCCATGCAAAGTTATCTATGAAAGAGCGCAATTCAGCACTGTGAGTAAAAGGAAAAATTTGAACGCTTATTCGTGTTGATCCAAGGCCAGACAAGCAACCAAATATTGATTGCGATAGAGTTTTGAAAACTCTGGAATTGTGGGTTGAAGTTGGTGGTAATTGCCATCAATAGAGGTGAATGAGGCTCAATTGAGTGTGCTTGTGTTGCTTGAGAGTTGTATGAATCCCATATGAACTCCATACTTGAGTGTTGTCTAGCTGATGTAATTGGGAGAGTTTTGGAGAATAGAAAGCATGCTTCCCTGGATGTTTCCCCGCCTTGAGGTTTTACCACATAAATTATTTTCCTCCTCTCTTTTGTTTATTAGATCTATTTTATTGATTTAATGTTTTCCATAGGAGTTTAGATATATGGTTATATGTTTATGTATATGTTCTCGTTATTTCAATAATCAATTCCTATCAGGGTGTCAACCAACTCAGAATCATCTCTACACCTCTACTTCCATCTTTCATTTTCCATCTCCCCCTCTACTACAATAAGTTGATGCATCGACTATATTGACCTAACTCTATATATAACCCTAAGCCATAAGTGTTGGCTACATCGACCTAACTTCCCTAGCAAACAATCGTTGGTCGTCATCACATGTTTACAGGAGCATGGCTAACATCAATCTCCCATGACTCCACATTTCAGAGGATACACGAGGGGCATC
The DNA here is from genome assembly GCA_009831015.1 of Picea engelmannii. Taxonomy (NCBI): domain Eukaryota; kingdom Viridiplantae; phylum Streptophyta; class Pinopsida; order Pinales; family Pinaceae; genus Picea; species Picea engelmannii. Next base: position 61,972 of record ML790095.1, on the reverse strand, counting down.
ACCTCCACCCCTCCTAATAGGATCAAGGTCATCATTCTAACATTGAGCACCAACCATATTATGCACATGTTGTTTTGTGAGCCACATCAAGGAATAACCATCCTAAGCAAGCCTTTCTTCCTATCAAAACCACACTTACCTGCTTCCTATCAAAACCACACTTACCCACAAATCATAGTAGTGTTTAAACACATAAATTAAATCATAAAGTAACTCAGATAGCATGCAACTATCTACATGATGTTTATGACATCTAGATTACATTGGTGCTACAACCATTCAACTATAGCATAGGCCATCAAGGTATAGGTAAGATCACTAATAACTACATACATATAAATATATACCGATTTCAGGCAATAACCCATATTATGTATTAATGAAGCAACATATATTCATTACACCATGCATCACATCCATATACATACATAGTATAAATCTTGAGCTGGAATTCATGTACAAAAATTTCTCATTTTAATTTACATGTTCAAATGGAATTACATAACTATAATCATCATGAACATATAATGGTAAAATCATACACTATCGAAACATAAATAGTCATCATGAACATATAATGGTAAAATCATACACTATCGAAACATAAATAGTAGCCAAGTACAGGGATCCACATATCTAACATCTTCAAATAACTAAATCCAAATACTAAGCAAATGAATTATTACCATAAGGAATTAAAGGTGTTGTTACCCAAAGCCAAAATGTGAAGCAGTACACAATTACATATATGGGTAAATACTTGTTATGAAGGTCCATAAGATTAAGGGACCACAACTAAATCCAAGGTAGCGATCGTGATGGTGTGCATCTAAGCAAGTGGTGCTAGTATAAGGTTACATTGCAAGTTGGTGATATTATTCTATATCTTTTTTTCATGTGTTTCGCGGAGAGTCCATAAAAACGTTAATTTAGTTCATAGATTTCTATCATCAATCCATGCCATGAATGTCTTTCTCTTATGATTAAGCATTTTTTATTGATAATGTTTATAAGTATTCAAAATTAAAATCTTTGAAACTAAATTTCATTTTTGTAAACAGAAACGTTAATTTAGTTCATAGTTTTCTATCATCAATGCCATGAATGTCTTTCTCTTAAGATTAGAACATCTTTTTTATTGATAATGTTTATAAGTATTCAAAATTAAAATCTTTGAAACTAAATTTCATTTCTGGAAACCCTATAACATAGGGTCTGCAGTGTCATTACAACATGCAAGCTAATTTATTTTTTTATCAACTAGCCTAGTTGCACTTCACTTCTCTTTCCACTTTGAATCTGATGCAAAATAATGTGATAACCTCTGCAAAATTAAGAATTTTCCTTGTTTATTGTTCTTGAGAAATTTCCCATGACCTATTTTATTGTTTTATTGTTCTTGAGAAATTTCCCAATTGCGGTACGAGTATATGAGATTAAGTCTCGTGTATCATATCTTAGTTGGCACGTGCTCCCTTCAAATGTTCTTCATATCACAGAAAAAGGCACAACTTTTCATTCTAATTGTTCTCTTATAGGAAACAAGAGGTAAACAGGATGTAGATAACAAACAATGCTAGAATTATATTGAGCTTGAATCATCTCTCGGGTATTAGGAATCGCACCATTTCCTTTGAGAGAATCACACATAAGCAATTACATTAATGCTTTAAAGTTTACCCAAATAATATATACCAACGAAACAGCACTAAGTTTTCATGACAATTATACAAGTTTCAATTTTCTCAGAAGTAAATAATCACACGCTTGGTTGCGACAAGCTTACAAACTACTGCTTATCAACAGCTTAACAGATATCCATGGTAAGACAAATTGTCCTGTTTTTTCGAAACCTCATGCAATTTCACTTACCGTTGGCGACCGTAACAAAGTACCCTGAAAATGATTCTGAGAATATACAAACCATTAGTACCCATAATTCATAGATGGGCAAAATATGTAACAAACATAAGGGGGCAAAAGTTCAAGATGACATGCAAGACAATACAAGTAAAGAATTGAATTGAAATGGTAATCTCTAACACTATTCAGGAAATTCGACTCATCTAATTAAAACCCAGCCCTTGAAAGTTGTGCAAAGAGGCAACACGTTATTGCTTATTCTGACCAGTTTCATATAATAGTTAACGACCTGAAACAGGCAAATACGAAAACTGACAATATCAACTAGTTCAAACTGAGGGGACGTAAAACACCAAGAATTACCTTAAAACATGCTAGCGTGTATCGGATATCATCCTCTGAGATCTGATGATGTGTGACAAATCTGAATCTGCAAAATCAAATGAAATATAAAAAGGCGTATAATTGGTAAGATATAACCTGAAAGGAAGCACTAAATTCTGGAAGTTAATATGAGTTCCAAGTGAGTTTTGTATATGTTAAGAATCATCAATCAAATAAATTAGTTCAAGGATCATCTTTATGAAAGGAATTCTCAATTGTAATGCACCATAGTTATCAGACTGGGATTGGCAAAAAACTCGCTGAGGCAAAAGTGTAGAGAATTTGACTCGGCTGGGGGGAAATCCGGCGAGTACAAAACTGACCAAAATGGTGAAAATGAGCCCAAATGGCTCTTTTATGGGTATTTATAACCTTCCCATATGGGTATTTATAACCTTCCCAGCAAGTTTTTTGGAATGACCCACTAGTACTAGCAAGTCAAACATTATATATCGATATAAACACATGCATAGGCACACCCCATGACCTTGGAATCAGGTTATTACATTATCTGTTCCACTC
>ML790095.1:13213-54801 GCA_009831015.1 Picea engelmannii | reverse complement strand
GGTATGTCCACTATCCATTTCTCTTAGTTCGTTCAATAATCTAGATCTAGGGAAAGAGTAGTATTCTGTCTCGTTTTGTTCTAGATCCAGGTGGATCTAGGGAGATTGGTTTGTGTCCGCACTCACGAATTTATCCATTAACACCCACCTCTTGATGAAGAGGTGTGGGAAGACTTAGTGATCTAGTCATCCCCACTAGACCATAGTCTCATGCAGCATGGGAAAAGGTCAGCTAACTCGATGTTATATTTTGAAGTTGACTTGGAAAAAGGTAAAAAGGGTAAAAAAGTAACTCAATGAAGGAATAGAGCGCTTGAGGTTGAGTTAGGAGTTGACCCTAGGGGTTAACTTAACTCAACAGAGGAACAGAAAAGAGGTATAAAGGAAAACCTAGGGCGCACCTCTCATTCATCTTGGATATTATTGCATTTGGTTATTGAGCTCTTGAGCACACAGTTTTGAGGGTTTTGAGATTAGAAACCCTAGAGAACAACTCGGTGGTGAAAGATTCCACTCACCTTGATCCAAGATTGGTCTCGGGGATGAAATACTCCACCCACACCATTGTATAGTCTTCACAGGTTCCATCATCAATCCAGGAGGGCAGCAGGGTCGTACCCTTGAGGGTTTTCCAGCAGGGGCGCATCATTTCATGAAGAAGAGTTCGATCCAGCCTTGTGAGAGGGTCTAGTGACATTCTAGCATTTGGGCTTTACTTGCAGGGCCTTGTTCATCAGTTTGAGAGCATTTTTGGAGAGTTACTTCGGCTAGATTATTATCTACAATTGTGGGACGGTTTTGAGAGAAGGAGGGTGCAACTGTGATTCAGATCTTGACAGTTTGAGGGGGTTACACCTCATATCTGACCCTGAGACTTCTCCCAGTGGCTTGTGGCAGCCCGATCTATCTTTCTAGAGAGTTTCAAGCGATTTGGAGGCTTCCTTCATGAAGGCCGAATTATTGGGCACTTTAGGGTTTCAGGAGGGCGCAGTCTTGATTAGGGTTTTAGCAATTTGGAGGAGAAAGACTTCGCATCTGGACTTCAGACTTCAGGGAGGGTTTCCACTTGCCCTGATCTATCTTTCTGTGGAGTTTGGCATCATTTGGAGATCTCCTTTAGCTGGGCCGAAATCTTGGCCTTCTCATATATTCAACAGGACGTGCCAGTAGCCAAGGGGGTTGGACGTGACCCTGGTTCTTATTGTATTTGGCCTTCATTATATATTCAACCTTTGGAGGCTTATTTTGTATTGCTGGGAGCATTTTGTAGCAGCTCATATGTTATCTCTTGGAGCCATCTGATGTTATTCCAGATCTGCATCCACTTTGTATCAAGTTCTTGCTTCTTATAATAATAAAGGTCAGATCTATGCTTTTGGGTTCCATATCTTGTGTACTGGTTAGATCTTGTGTTTGCATTTGAGTTATCTTCATATCTGTGCTTAATAACTAAATATAACCCTAAGGCCAAAACTTGAGAGGCCAACCTGCAAACATACACAAACAAACAAGTAATCAGTGGTCAGTTAGTGTTCCAAGCAAAAAAAAAAATTGGCTTTGGAACATTACAGTGGTATCAGAGCTCTGATCCTCCCATCCTGTGAGGATTAGTGCATGCAGAAATTTAGTGGCATTTATATGGGCCAAAGGAAGAAACAGACAAGTGAGACAGAAGCCGATATGGAGGGTTCAGGTGATGACAGTGAGCCACACGGCTTGGCAATCTTAGCACAAGAGTTCCGTAAATCCATAAACCAGACAGAGAGCAATTGGTCACCAACTTACAGGAAAACCAGGAGGCAAACCGTAGAGGGCAAGCTGAAATATCTGAGACCTTAAGGAAGGTAGATGAAAACCAAACAAGGATAGCAGAGATGTTGATGGCGATGAATCACAAGGGGAAAGGTCCAGAATCCTATGCCAATAAGGAAACTAGTGGATCTCATGGAGGAAACAGGTATCAGCAGGAACACATCCCCTATCATTATTCCGAGGGAAGCCATGGAGGGGGAGCACCACAGGGACAGATGGGTAGCAGGGCTACTCCTAGACCGTACTTACCCGCATTCACAGATGAGCCCACATAGCTTAACCACATAGATGATTTTGATGATCTGTTTGAGCAATATTCCAGGGAGTACAATTCATTGAATTTGACAGTTCAGAGGCAGATCACCCTAGATCAATACTGTGGAATCAAATTCAAAAACAAGCCCAGGCCATACCACGGGAGAAACTATGAGTTTGAGTGCAGGGCTGGGAAGATGGAGATTCCCTACTTTGATGGGTTGGCCAAGATGACTACACAGGCGTGGGTACATAAACTAGACACTTACCTGCAACTTAACCCTATGAGGGAGATGGAGGCCATCAAATTTGCCACCATGTACTTGGATGGCAAAGCTCATGATTGGTGGTATCATGGATTGACCACACTTGGCCACAATCAGATAGTGGCATACACAGAGTTTACCCAGAGACTCATTGACAGATTTGACCAGGGGGATCCTGAGCTACATTTCCGGGAACTCACACAGCTCAGACAGACAGGAGCACCAGAGGTGTATATTGAGGAATTCCAGAGGCTAACAGTCATGGTGTAGGACGTGTCACAGTCTAGACTCGTGATGCTCTTCACTGAGGGTTTGATGGAACCCTTGAAGGGTTGGGTAAAGGCTTTTAAGCCTACCAACCTGCAGGATGCTATTTGGAGGACGAGAGACCTAGGTCCAGCTGTAAAACCGAAATTTGTGCCTAGACCACCTCTAAATACCGGAGGAAGAGACCAAAGACCTCCGATGAACCCAAAAGGAAGGGACCCAAGGGGGTTTGACAGGGGACGAGGTAGGATGGATGAGAATACTAGAAGAGAACTGAGAAGGAAACAACTATGCTACACATGAAAAGAACCATGGAACCCATCCTACAAGTGTATGGGCCGTGGCCAAGAGCATTACATTGAGGTGACATCAGATAATGAAGAGGATGAGGATTTCGATCACATCCAGAAAATGGAGGCAGACACCACCTAAACTGCAGAGGAGGAGGCTACAGGTCACGGTAGTGCAGCAGAAGAGAGAGCTACATTGGCATCCATCAGTGGGGTACCCAAGTACAAAACCTTTAGGATGAGAGGAGTATTGCAGGGGAAAAAGGTGTCAGTGCTCATTGATGGGGGTGCTTCTCACAACTTCATTGACTTAGCATTGTTACAAAGGAGGCATATACCCACAGTGGAGTTTGAAGGATTCAAAGTGGAGGTAGCAGGAGGAAGCACCATGCCTTGTAACAGGTACATTCCAGGGATGAAGCTTACACTGGGTAGGCATGATTTGGTACAGGATGTTTATGTGATGGAACTCCCAGACACAAACATAATCCTTGGAGTACAGTGGCTCAGCACGTTGGGGCCTATCACCACCAACTACAAGACCAGGGAGATGTCTTTCACAGAGGAGAGTGGAAGAAAGGTAGTCCTCAGAGGCATGACAGGAAACACAGCCAAGGTAGTTATAGCGAAGAGGATGGAGGCCATTTTCAGAAGAGAGGAGATTATGTATGCTGTTGAGTGAAAGATTTTGGCACATGTGGACAAAAAGGGGAAGGTTCACTACGCACCATAGATTCAGAGGATCATTGACAAACACAGCAAAGTGTTTGGACCTATCCCACCAAGTGTGCCACCAGACATGGGATTTGAGCATATCATTGAGTTGGAGGAAGGGGCAAATCCAATCATCACCACACCTTACAGACACCCAAAGAAGTACAAGGACGAAATAGAGAAGACCATCAAAGAGCTCTTAGATATGGGTCACATTAGGCCAAGTTCCAACCCTTTTGCCTCTTCAGTGGTATTGGTCAAGAAGAAGGATGGAACCATGCGCATGTGCATTGACTTCAGGGCATTAAACAAGAAGACTATCAAAAATCGGTATCCCATCCCTAGGATTGATGAGCTATTGGACGAGCTCCATGGGGCTATTTACTTCATGAAGATTGACTTGTGCTCTAGTTACCATCAAATCAAAATGAGGGAGGAGGAAATCCCTAAGACTGCTTTCAGATGTCACTACGGCCACGATGAATTCTTAGTGATGCCATTCAGATTAACCAATGCACTAGCCACATTTCAGTCATGTATGAACCATGTCTTCAACAAGCAGTTGAGAAAGCATCTTCTTGTGTTCTTTGATGACTTGCTAATCTATAGCAAGACGTGGGAGGAACACCTTCAGTATGTGGAACAGATCTTAGCTATCATGGAGGGCCAATCCTTGTATGCCAAGGAATCCAAATGTGAATTTGGGATGATAGAGGTCCTCTACTTGGGACATATTATTGGAGTTAAAGGGGTACAGGTACATCAGGAGAAGATCCAAGCGATAGTTGAGTGGCCCACACCTAAAACTATTACAAAATTGAGAGGATTTCTAGGCATTTGCACTTATTACAGGAAGTTCATCAAAGGGTTCTCACAACTTTGTGCACCTTTGACCGATTTGACCAAAAAGGGAGCTTTCAGATGGAGTGAAGAAGCACAGTTTACATTTGACAAGATGAAAAAGGTAATGAGCACATGCCCAGTTTAAGCCTTGCCAGATTTCGGCCAACCCTTCATATTGGACTGTGATACATACGGGGAGGGCATTGGGGTCGTACTGATGCAAAATAGGCATCCCCTTGCCTATGAGAGCCGAAAGTTGAGAGGCCCTGAGCTTCTTTACACTATCTACGATAAAGAAATACTAGCCATCATGCATGCCTTGGCCAAATTCAAACAATACGTGGTGGGAGCAAGATTTGTGGTGAGGTCAGATCACAACAGCCTTAAGTACTTCTTGGAACAGAAGGACTTGAATGAGAGACAACAGAAGTGGGTCAACAGGATACAAGCCTATGATTTTGACATTGAATTTGTCAAGGGGAAGAACAACGTAGTTGCAGATGCCTTATCCAGGAGGCCATTAGTTTATGCCATGATAGATATATCAGTTGATTGGAAGGCTCACCTCTTGTTGGAATATTCCATAAATCAATTCGCTTGTCAATTGTTGGATGGGCAAATACGGGATGATAACTTCAGAGTCATAGATGGCATCATCCATTACAAGGGTCGAATCTTCTTGGTTCCTGAATCAACCTTCAAGGCTAAGATACTACAGGCTTGTCATGACTCACCGATGGCAGGGCACCAAGGTATTCGCAAAACATACAGGCAAGTAAGGGAAAGGTTCTCATGGAAGGGCCTCAAAGAGGATGTGATGAATCACGTCAAGGAGTGTACTACTTGTCAGGAAAATAAGGATGAGCACACTCATCCAGCAGGACTGCTACAACCTCTACCCATCCCAGAGCACAAATGGGAAAGCATCTCCATGGAATTCAACACAGGGTTGCCAAGGGCACAGGGTAAGGATTGTATCTTCGTAGTGGTAGACAGGTTGACTAAATTTGCACAATTCTTCTCCATTGCTACAGACTTTAGTGCAGCACAGGTGGCCGAATTATTCTTCAGAGAGATCTTCAAACTACATGGTCTACCCAAAAACATTGTTAGTGACAGGGATAGCCGATTTATGAGCACCTTTTGGCAAGAGTTATTCAAGTTGGTTGGTACGGCCTTGACACCTAGCACTAGCTATCACCCTCAGACTGATGGGTAGACCAAAATAGTCAACAAATGGGTACAAGGCTATCTCAAGAATTATGTAGCAGGGCAGCAAAAGGCATGGGTTAGGTGGCTACACTTGGGGAAATACTGTTACAACACCACCTATCACATCTCCATAGGCATGACCCCATACAGGGCATTGTACAATTATGACCCACTCTCTTTTGTAGAGATTGTTTTTGGTGACAACAGGGCCCTGATGGTGCAGGATTGGGTACAACAAAGTTAGGACATCCTCAGTGAGTTGAAGGATCACCTACAGAGGGCACAGAATTAGCAGAAGGTCCAAGCAGACAAACACAGGGTAGAGCGTACTTTTGAGGTTGGTGACTTGGTCTACCTAAGGCTCCAACCGTACAAACAGGCTTCTATCAAAAGGAGTGGAGCAGAAAAGCTCCAACCCCGGTTCTTTGGGCCCTACAAGATCAGCAGAAAGGTAGGGGTTGTAGCTTATGAGCTGGAGCTCCCACAGGGTAGCAAGATACACAATGTTTTCCACGTGTCCTGCCAGAAGAGGGCCATCGGCCAACACATCACCCCACTGGAGTTACTGCCACCTCTAAATAAAGAGGGGCAATTGGTATTAGTACCGGAGGAAATATTGGAGGTTCGGGAGAAGAAACTCCGGAGGAGAAGCATCAAAGAATATTTAATCAAATGGAAGGATTTGCCCATTGAGGATGCCACGTGGGAGAATGAACAGGTGATACGGGAAACAGGTTCGGAATTGCTTGTGGACAAGCAATTTCTAGCAGGGGAGACTCTAATGTCCCCCACCTCTTGATGAAGAGGTCTGGGAAGACTTAGTGATCTAGTCATCCCCACTAGACCATAGTCTCATGCAGCATGGGGAAAGGTCAGCTAACTCAATGTTTTATTTTGAAGTTGACTTGGAAAAAGGTAAAAAGGGTAAAAAATTAACTCAATGAAGGAATAAAGCGCTTGAGGTTGAGTTAGGAGTTGACCCTAGGGGTTAACTTAACTCAACAAAGAAACAGAAAAGAGGTATAAAGAAAAGCCTAGGGTGCACCTCTCATTCATCTTGGATATTATTGCATTTGGTTATTGAGCTCTTGAGCACACAGTTTTGAGGGTTTTGAGATTACAAACCCTAGAGAACAACTCGGTGGTGAAAGATTCCACTCGCCTTGTTCCAAGATTGGTCTCGGGGATGAAATACTCCAGCCACACCATTCTATAGTCTTCACAGGTTCCATCATCAATCCAGGAGGGCATCAGGGTCGTACCCTTGAGGGTTTTCCAGCAGGGGCGCATCATTTCATGAAGAAGAGTTTGATCCAACCTTCTGACAGGGTCTAGTGACATTCTAGCATTTGGGTTTTACTTGCAGGGCCTTGTTCATCAGTTTGAGAGCATTTTTGGAGAGTTACTTCGGCATGATTATTATCCACAGCTATGGGACGGTTTTGAGAGAAGAAGGGCGCAACTGTGATTCAGATCTTGACAGTTTGAGGGGGTTACACCTCAGATCTGACCCTGAGACTTCTCCCAGTGGCTTGTGGCAGCCCAATCTATCTTTCTAGAGAGTTTCAAGGGATTGGGAGGCTTCCTTCATCAAGGCCAAATTATTGGGCACTTCAGGGTTTCAGGAGGGCGCAATCTTGATTAGGGTTTCAACAGTTTGGAGGGGAAAGACTTGGCATCTGGACTTCATACTTCAAGGAAGGTTTCCACTTGCCTTGATCTATCTTTCTGTGGAGTTTGGCATCATTTGGAGATCTCCTTCAGCTGGGCCGAAATGTTGGCCTTCTCATATATTCAGTAGGACGTGCCAGCAGCCAAGGGGGTTGAACGTGACCCTGGTTCTTATTGTATTTGGCCTTCATTATATACTCATCCTTTGGAGGCTTATTTTGTATTGTCGGGAGCATTTTGTAGCAGCTCATATGTTATCTCTTGGAACCATCTGATGTTATTCCAGATCTGCAGCCACTTTGTATCAGGTTCTTGCTTCTTATAATAATAAAGGTCAGATCTATGCTTTTGGATTCCATATCTTGTGTACTGGTTAGATCTTGTGTTTGCATTTGAGTTATCTTCAGATATGTGCTTAATAACTAAATATAACCCTAAGGCCAAAACTTGAGAGTCCAACCTGCAAACATACACAAACAAGCAAGTAATCAGTGGTCAGTTAGTGTTCCAAGAAAAAAAAATTTGGCTTGGGAACATTACAATCACTCCCAAAGATATTGAGGCACTCCCTACCACAACGGGGAGGGCTCCAAGAGCATTGCTCCTGAAGTTCTTGATTGAACATTTAAGCAAAAACATGACAATAAACAGATACCACTTGAATGTATTCATTGTCATGAATATAGGGATTTTGCCAGGAACTACGTTGTGGGGGAACACCCCCCCCCGCCCCCCTTGCTCATGAAGCATGCTCCGAGAGGGAGCAATTAGGAAGCAAACTTGGAAGTGGGCTTCCTAATCCCTTCCAAAGATATTGAGTCACTCCCTACCACGGCAGGAAGGGCTCCAAGAGAACTGCTCCTGAAGCACTCCCTAGCCACTTCTAGAGCACTCTCGAGATGCTCCCTCTTAGCTCCCATAGACCAAGGAAATTTTTTTATTTATTTTGGTGCTTGTGGGAACCATGGCATGGTTTCAAAAGGTGAAGTAATCCATGGCTAGGGTCCCTTTATGAATTAAAACACTCTTTCACTCCATTTTCTCTCATTTTATTTCTTATTTCACTCATCTTGGCTAGGGTTTTGAGTGGGCTTCTTGCTAGTTGTTGAGGAGCAAAGTTGTGAGAGATTGAAAGGGATATTGAAGGCTGCAATAGTTGCATTCAATCACCATTGGAGAGCTGAAAAGGTAGGCTCTAAGCCCATTCTTGTTTTGTTTTTTTTCATGTGTTGTAACCTAGTATATTTTCTATATTGAATACTTGAATGTTCTCTTCTCCTATGCCTTCCCATTTTTCTTTCTCCATCATTCTATTGTTGGCAGCAAGTTATTCTCAAGAAGCATGATGGGTATGTGGTTTATCCTTTTGGTTCCATTTTTTATTATGATGGTGGTGTTGGGAAACCAAAATACCAGTGATGAGGAGGAAGAAGTAAGCAATAGCACATACCGTGGAGAGGAGGAAGAAATGGAAGGGGATGATGAAACTGAAAGTGATGATAGAAAGAAACCCAAAGAGAGTTCAACACCCTTGTGGAAGTATGTGACAAAGATTGAGGGAGGGAAAGGAGGCAGAACCACAAAATTTACATGCTCCCATTGTAATATAACTTGCATAGGTTCATATACCCATGTGAGAAAGCATCTTTGTGGGATTATGCCAGGTGATGAAAAGAAGACTATAGGAGTCAAAACCTGCGATAAAGTGCCAACAAAAGATAGAAACAAATAGAAGAGAGAAGAGGAGGAAGCACAAAACAAATCCAAAAAGTCAAGGGTTGAATCTCAGACCTCGGGATGACATAGAATGTTTGGTGATTGATCCCCATCCCCCCATGCTAGTGAATTCTCATCCATGCATTCAAGGCATCAAACGATATCAGATTTCCTTGACCAAGGTTGTGTGGATGTGGATGAAAAAGTGTTTAGCATTCTCTATGCATGTGACATACCATTGTTTTTCATTCACTCTATTGGCATGAAATGGTACAAACCATCAACAATGCCCCGAAAGGATACAACGGCCTCAAGTATGGCAAAGCTAGAAACATGGGACTTGACCATGAAAGAGCCAAAATCCATTTTGCTCTAGGAAAATTTACAAATGATTGGATCGAATATGGGGTATCCATTATATTTGATAGTTGGACAAATGTTGAAGGCAGGCATTGATAAATATTCTGGGTGTGTCTACTAGTGGTGTGGTCTTCCCTTCAACCCATGACTACTTAGATCATTACAAGACCGGTATAAATATTGCAGAACCCTTTAATTAAAACCATTCAAAAGATTGGGCCTTACAATGTCCTTCAAGCCATCACTAATAATGCTACTAATTATAAGGCAATGGGAGCAATCATTGAGGATATGTACCCTAACATGTTTTTGTCAGGGCGTTTGGTTCACACATTGAACCTCCTGATGCGTGATATTATCAAGATGAAGGACCATGATTATATATGGATTGGTGGATTGTACAAGAAAGGGAACAGAATGATAAAATGCTTACAACATTTTCCACAATCACTCTAAGTTGGAGCTACTTAAGATTGCAAAGACCAAATTTGCTAGCTATTACCTCACATTCAAGCACCTTTTGAAGGCAAGAGAGGCATTGGTTAGTATGCTCTCAAGTGAATCATGGCAGGGTTTGAAAGACAGGGCTGCATCTACATCTGATAGACATGAATTTCACGAGGTGGAGGGCACCAATCTTGACATTCAGTTTTGGGCATAGGTTACGTATGTTTTGTAGTTTACCAAGCCCATTTAAAATATGATTTGGTTTGCAAATACATATTAGTTGGTAATTGAGGAGGTGTACGGCAGATGGACAGCATGCTAGGCCAAATCAAGAACATTGTTGTTGTAGAATCTTTCCGAATTGGAGATTTAAAACAAAACAGAAAATTTCACCTCTAAACCAAGAGATTTCCTAGATCTTTACCCCATGAATCTCATCCTTAGGGCTCTTATGAAATATAGAATAAAACAGCAATGGATATAGAACAATATTACACTTCCTACCAGCCCAATATTCTAGGCAATCCAAGGAGAAAAGATACCAAAATGTCTAAATAAATTTCCACCCTCTATGGCAACTTATCACACATAAACCAGATCTGAAAATTCACTTTTACGGCAGTTATAATAGAAGTAAAACAGCAGAAATACAGCCACTTAAATTCTTCAATGATGATGTCAAATCACTCAACAAATTGTCCTTATGTCAAATCATCAAGACATATAGCTGTAAATAATAATCCATGAAGAACATATATAGCAGAAAATAAAATCTAGAAATTGCACAAATTTTGGACAGCTGAAAACTTCAATAATATGCTCAAGATGAAGTTCATGTACATACCATAGCCTTCTCTCAAGGCTAGTATAAACCACTCACTCTCCAAAACCCTAGCTAGGAAAATGAAAACCCTAGCTCAACCAAGGAGCTCAAACATGCAAGAATCACTCCAAAAAGTCCTCCAAGGCAAGACGTCCTCTTCTCTTCTTCTTCACAAAATATACCCTAGGGTTTTATCACAAAACCCTAATCTCAAATTTCCAAAGGATAAATCCTAACCCTAGACTTTCAAGATACTCAAAGAAGATAAAGAAACCCTAGCGACAAGAGAGAGAGAGAGAGATAGAGGACTAGTGCACACTCGTCAAGATCACATCTTTACACAAGAGTGAAATACATGATAAGTGACTGATGTATGATCATCTCTAATGTCTCCTCCATGAGAGTAAACCCTAGTCACAAGAGAACTCCAAACCAAGATGCCTTCTTTCCCTTCCATAGCTTCTCCCAGGGTTTCCTCATGAACCCTAGCGAATCACTCCATGAAGGCAAGCACAAAGAGAAGAGTATGATGATGATGACGATGATGATGTTGAATGAAAGGACCATCTCCTTCCTCTATATATATAAGGTATGGAAGGCCAACAATATAATGTGGGCCCAAGCCCTTACAAGAAACCTACAATAAACACTTGTAGGCCTACACAAGTGAAGCACTCCTCTCCAAAGTACACATGGCATGCTCCAAAGTGAACTCATACACAATAAGGGCTCCATGATTATGTAGCTACATAAGGCATGTCCACACCTCTTTGATACAAGCCTACACAAACTCCATCAATCCTCCTAAGCCATGTACTCCACTGGGTGAACCAACCCTACAAGAACATTGTCGCAACCTAGGCATCTCTAAGCAAACTCCAAGCCTCCAAACAAGAATTCAAGCTACCCCATGTTGTTTAGGGCCAAATTCCCTCCTCCAGGATGCACAACACACCTCCTCCAAACTATGGCGTTCTCTAGACAAGTGAACCTCTCCATATGGCCATCATGAAGTACATCCTCCAAATTGTCAAGAGAACTCCAATGGCCTAGAGAAGAATACCAAGCCAACGCCTAACTGAGGTCAAGCAATTACTGAGCAAGTTGTCTCCACTATGGCACACACACACATTGTTTTAGGATAACCCCTCGCCCACATTTTCAGAATCATAATCCATAGCACCGTTTTCCAAAGGTCGACATGAACAAATTTGATGGGTCCAATCTCTTGGGGCGGGTTACCCAAATGGATCACTATTTCTCTCTCCATGGCATTATCGATGACCTACAAAAACTAAAAGTGGGGATCTTATATTTGGATGTCGAATGTTTGCATTTGCAATGGTGGCAATGGTATAACAAGGCTTATAAAGGCTACATTGCCTGGACCCAATTTGTGCAAGCCCTTTATGCTCGTTTTGAACGTGACACCATTTGGGACACGGACACCTGAAAAAATTATGCCAAAATGGCATAGTTATGGACTATATTACCTCCTTTGAGCAATTCGCAATCTACATAGAGGGCATATCTGATTCGTTTTTTAAAGAATGTTTTATCAGTGATCTCAAGGAAGCAATTCGAGCACACATAATTACGCAATGCCCAAAACATGGTTGGAAGCTTGTGATAGAGCTAAAGAAGATGAGATGGTGATCAATGCACAAACCAAGAGACCTTTATTCACCACTCACCCAAGCCCCCTATCGCGACTATCCCCAGCTCCTCCAACTCACATCCGGTCTAAATCCACAAGTTATCTACGGAAGAGATGGCACAATGCCAAAGCCTATGTCTTTGCTATAATTGTGATGGATGATATTTCAAAGGGCACAAATGTAAGAACAGAAATTATTTCAAATGGATGTATCTCCACACAACTACTCAGAAGACATTCCTATTGAACCAAACTTAGAAGACACCACCCCTCCCATGGAAGATGAAGCCCCCTTGCAAGCTCCTTGCGGGGAACCCCATATTTCTCTCCATGCCCTACCACATTTCTCAGCACCTCGAACCTTGAAATTGATTGGCACATCAAGCACCGCAAAGTGATTGTGTTGATTGACAATGGAAACACCAACAATTTTATTCATAGGAGAGTGGCAGAAGAAACCCATTGTCATGTACATCCCATATCTAACTTTCAAATTATGATTGTCAATGGTGGTACAATGAAATGTGGAGGCCAATGGGAAAATGTGAAACTACAGATTGTCAAGTATCATCTCAAAAGTCACATGTTTGCTATTGAAATGAGCGTTTGAGATATAGTTCTTGAGGCAGAATGGTTACACACTTTGGGACCTATCACCATGGATTTCAAGGATTTGTACATGAGCTTCACTCAAGAAGGGGAGAAACATACCCTCAAGGGGCTTGCATCTAGTTCCCCTAAAATTATCACCTCTCATTGTATGTAGAATTTATTGAAGAAAATCCACTTGAGTATTATTGCACAATTCAATGCCATACAAGTAGTGGACAACCCCCCACAAGATATTCACTCTAATTTGCAGTTGGTCCTCTCTAGGCATCAACAAGTATTTGAAACACCACAAGGTTTACCACCTTCACGTGGGGAGCATGACCATGATATTCCCCTCATTCTAGGGATTTAACCACCCAATGTGTGTCCTTATCAGTACCCTTTTGCATAGAAGAATGAAATTGAAAAGGTAATTAAGGAATTGTTCGAGGCATGAGTCATACGTCCCAGTACTAGCCCTTACTCATCACCAGTGTTCATGGTATTAAAGAAGGAAGGTAATTGGTGCATGTGTCCTGATTTCCAGTCTCTCAAAAAGTTGACCATCAAGGAAAAATTTCCTATCCCAGTTATTGATTACCTCCTGGATGAACTTCATAGAGCCAAGTTTTTCACAAAACTTGACTTTCATTCTGGATACCACCAACTCAGGATGAAAGAGGAAAACATCCTTAAGGCCTCTTTCCATGCACATGAAGGTCATTATGAGTTTTTTGTGATGCCTTTTGGCCTTTGCAATGCTCCATCCACCTTCTAGAGCTTCATGAACAAGATTTTTCGACCCTTCCTACACAATTTTTTGTTGGTATTCTTTGATGATATCTTGATTTACAGCAAAATATGGGAATAACACATCGAGCATGTTGATAGAGCCTTGCAACTCCTACAAGACACAAACTATTCGTGAAACACTCCAAATGTGCTTTTGGGGCTTTAGAGGTTGAAAACTTGGGTCACATTGTTAGTTAGGAGGGAGTAGAAGTTGATCCCAAGAAAGTCACAACCATGCAATATTGGCCCTATTATAGCACAAGTTGTAGGTTGGAAAAATCCAGACCCAACCACAAAAGCAAGTGCTAAAACTAAGAAATCCTACACCCAATGTCACCTCGATGTAGGTCCCGCACTTCAAGGGTGACTAAGTCTCTCTAAGGAGGCAATCCTTGTGACCCTAGGGGAATGAGATGTAGATGGATGGATGATGAAAGTGGAACCCCTAGAAGTCAAATCTAAGTGGAAAGAGATGCCCTGTAAACCCAACAAGTGCTGCCCCAAAGGTGTAGTACTTCTCCGGATGATTGTACCTGACCGAGACACAAAGAAAGACACCTTGCAATGCTATATGTTAGTATGGATCAGCAAGTTAAGCTTGCTGTCCCTAATTTGCAGCAACAGATAACAATTTATATCAGCAAATAAATCAGCATGTAAAAGCATAAGATCAACCAACAATACTATCAATGAGTTCGTCAATCAACTAGGGCTTGAATATAGCACTTTGAGAATGAATAAAGCAAGTTGTTATAAAAGTGATTTTCTGCAGTAAATTATCAGCCTTATGGCTGTAGCTTTCAATGACATGCAGCAGCAAAATCAACCATAGAAAAGTGCCAAGAACTAGCCCAAAAAGTGCGCCCTAGTTAGTAGAATAGGTGAGTGAAGTTAGAGAGAATTCTCAGGGTTAGTTTGTGAGACAAGAGGGAGTTAGCAGCTAGGGTTATGCAGCCCTAATGACTGTAGGTTAATGTTTATAACAGAAATCAAAGTAGTGGGAGAAGAGGGACGCCTCAATGAGGCAAGAGAGCTCAAGGCTCAAGGAACACTTCTCCAAAAGATAGACTTGAAACTAGCAAAAATCACTCTTCCCAAAGCAACGATTTTATATCTCCAATGCAATAAAAAAAATGACTAGTGCCTTTAAATATTGGGTTAATGGGGTCAAGTAAATGAACTAGAGATGCTACTTGCTTAGGGGTGTAAACCCTCTTACTTCCCAAGGCAAGTATCTCTAGTTAGGGTTTAGAAATGAGGGGTGTAAATCCTCTTACTTCCTCAAACAAACCCTTGCAACATCCATAAAATTCAAGCAATAAATGATGAAGACTAGAGTGGGGATGTAAATGCTCTTACTTCCCACTTAGCTCCTAGCACAATAATCCTTGACTTGAAACAAATGATAGCATAAGAGTAAAAACCATACCAAATCAAGAAGATGTTAAGATAACACACCACAAAAGCTAGAAACCATTCATCCAAGGCTAGCGATAAACCATTCACCAAAGATAGAGATAAACAAGTGCACAAGAGACAAATATGCCAAGTGTAGCGAAAATTTCAGATAAAGTCTTTTCACAAGAGGGAGAGTTATGTCCAAATGAGATCTTATGATCTCTTATTTATACAAAATGTCACCAAGGTAACTTGTCCACATATTAAGGGGTAAACCACAAGACTAGGGATCAACAACCTTAATCTTCCCCCCTTTAACAAAGTAATATTAAACAATTCATTTAAAATTTCACTTTTGCACAAATAAAAACCCTAATTTACATGGACGTCACCCCTTTAGGGGACGTTTTGCCACTTGACACAAGTCGTATGGTGTTGGCGAAACTATTGTGTTGGGGAAGCTATGGCTCGTGATGAGACCCCCTTTCTCTCAGCCATGCAACTGAGAGCCATTACCCCGGTTTGGTGACCAGATGATGGCAATGTCATACCACTAGATATTCATGGATGTGATAGGTCGACTCGCGATGAGACCTATCCTTCAACTAACCTTTTAAGCATTTTTTATTATATTGTGGGTCCCCTTTACTCAAAGATAAACGTTTCACTGCTTTCTTGGGTGATCCCTGGGCGAAGCATCTAGAAGGTTCATACAAGGCTTTTATCTTTTACCCAACATCAATCCCTTTGGTCCTTCAGCCCCTTCCCATAGAATGAGTGGCAACCCCTTCTTGGGTCAATACACCCTAATATCCCAAGAGATAAGGAAATGGAGGGGAACAATGATGGAAAGTGGTAAGTATGGTCGGGAACGGTACGATGGCTCTTTAAGGGAGTTCCTTGTTGAGAATTGGGTACCTTGGAAAGTGGTCTCCTTGTGTTTGTGAGCTTCTAAACACATGTGGGAAGTACTTTGTACCATGTACCATGTACTTTATGTCTAATTTCTCTTTGACTTAGGAGATTTAAGTCAAAAGTGAAATTTGGTCATTTTAGCCTAAAATGACAATTAATTCACTTTGTGGGTGAATTGAGGGACAAAAAGTGAAACTATGGAAACTTAAGTAAAGTGGGTTTTGAGTTTAGATTCTCTTGAGATGATATCAACCATTGATTAGGGATGAGATGAGATGATCTCATCCACTCATACTTTAGGTTTTCTCATGTTTCCTTAAGAAGGGCGCATAGGGCAAAGGAGGCTCATTATTCCTTGTTATGTTCACCAAGAGAGTTGGGAGAGGAGCATGAGGATGAGGTTGGATGCATTGAGTGAGGAAAGCTTGGGCGCCCACATTCATGGTGGTAGCCAGAAAGCTTAGTCCTTCATTTATTTGTGGAGCTAGTTCTTACTAGGAGGAGGGCGCACAGCTAGCAGGGAGGACTTGCAGAGGTCAGTTTGATTTGAGGACAGTTTCAGTGGAGAGCTACAGTGCAGATTCAGATTACTATGGGAGGGTTTCTCCATCAAAGCTTACAGTTGGTAGAGAGCTTCAGTTCAATGGTTTTGACAACTTGTGAGGAGGGCGCATCTTCTTCATTTGGACTTTTGTTTCAGCTTGGTTCAAGCTGCTATTGTATCAAGTTCATATGTTTATTGTACTTGTTGTATTCCACCTTCTTTTCTCCACATATATACACTCATATTCCAAACTGGTTTTCCCCAGGGGGTTTTATCCAGGGTCATGTTGACCAAAAATACCTGTGTTCATTTTCATGTATGCTATTGTTTAGAACAACATTATTTCAGCTCTAAAATATCTCTAGGTGTGTTATATAGCTTATGGTATGCATGTGCTAACATCTTGTGACAAAAACTACATGCTAGAGCACCTTAATGGCCTATGTAACCGTAACAAAATAGCAAAGAATTTACTAAACAGTTTGTTGTTATAAAACAGCAGCAAACCCTTGTTTGACAGTTGAAACTTAGAGCCAACTTGAGGTCAAAGACAGACCTAGTTGGCAGCTTGTTAGAACCTGGAAAATCTTCATGGACGTGAGAGGTCGGCTCGTGATGAGACCTATCCTTCAACTAACCTTTTAAGCATTCTTTATTATATTGTGGGTCCCCTTTACTCAAAGATAAACATTTCACTGCTTTCTTGGGTGATCCCTGAGTGAATCATCTAGAAGGTTCATACAAGGCTTTTATATTTTACCCAACATCAATCCCTTTGAGCCTTTATCCCCTTCTTCCCATAGAATGAGGGACAACCCCTTCTTGGGTCAATACACCCTAATATCCCAAGAGATAAGGAAATGGAGAGAAACAATGATGGAAAGTGGTAAGTATGGTCAGGAATGGTATGATGGCTCTTTAAGGGAGTTCCTAGTAGAAAACCCATCCCCAAGGAAGACCACTTACTAGGTCACAATGTCAACCACCAAGGTGAAGCAGGGCAAAAGGCATAATGTCCAAGCATATATCATGAAATCTAGAGCAATATAAGATACAACATACTCAAATGGCTTAAATATTGAAATGATGCTCACCATAATACTGACTTGTACCTCATGGAGCAAGGTCCACTGCCTTCCGAAAGCCAGTTGATGTGGTGGATGCCATCTGGAAATCTGTGACCATCTGTGGTGGTGAGAGGGGTTTCCAACTGTGCAAACTCAAAGGGGTAGTGTTGGCCATGTAGTCTTATTGGCACTCCATATCTACAACCTGACGGCCTCAAGACATAATCTCCTTAGTTATCCACAAAATGGGGATAACAGGCCTCATCCCAAGACCTTGAAGAGCTTGGATGGATCCTTAGGACTTACAAGCTACTACAAGAAGTTTGTGAAAAATTATGGAAGAATTGTTGCTCTCTTAATTTCACTACTTAAAAGTAATGTCTTTGTCTAGTGTGCATCCGTTGAACATGCCTTCTCAACTTTAAAGGATGTCATCTGCACTACTCCAATATTAGCAATGCCAAATTTTACTAAGACTTTTTTCTTGGAATGTGATGCCTCGGCAGAGGTCTTGGAGTTGATGCAAGAAGGATGCCCCTTGGCATTCACCGGTAAGCAGTTGTGTGACCGCAATTTGGGCAAATCCACATATAAGAAAGAGATGATGGCCATCCTGCATGCAATAGAGATTCGACATCCATATCTCATAGGACGACATTTCCAAATCAAGACTGGACATCATAGTCTGAAGTACTTTTCAAACAAAGGTTATCCTCACCAGAGAAACATAAATGGGTCACCAAGATGTTAGGGTATGATTATGCGATTATCTATAAGGGTAAAGAAAATGTGGTAGCCAATGTTTTATCCTGACAATTTGAGGAGGATGGATCCCTCTTTGCCTTATCTTTATCTGTTCTAAGTTGAGTCGAGGAAGCCCATCAAGAATGGTTGGCAAATGACACTGTCGTTCAACTCATCCACAAGGTTTAAGAAGATCCCAACCCTCCTAAAGGGTATACATGGAAACTAGATACATTGTGATATAAAGGGCACATTGTTCTAGTAAAGAATTCCTCCTTAAAACAAAGGATCTTAGAGGAATCACATTCATCACCTATAGCAGGTCACTCTAGATTTCATAAAACATATAAGCAAACTAAGCACTCGTTCTTTTGGGAGGGCATGAAAAATGACATCCAGGATTTTGTGGTAACCTGTGACACTTTCCAAAGAAACAAGGGTGAGACAGCAAAAATTCCAGGGGCATTGCAACCACTACCAATCCCAACACATATATGAACTAACATCTTTATGGATTTTATAATGGGACTGAAAAGGGCCAACAACAAATCTGTGATCATGTTGCTACTTGACTCTCTCCAAATATGCTCATTTTGTGCCTTACCACATCCATTGACCCCCTCCTCAGTTGCCCAAATATTCTTGGATCAAATCTTTAAGTTACATGGCATGCCCACTTCCATTGTCTCGGATCGAGACTCTGCCTTCACCAGCAAATTTTGGTAGGATTTGTTTAAACTACAAGGTACCCAGCTAAAAATGAGCACTACATATCACCCCCAAACAAATAGTTGAACTGAAGTGGTCAACAAGTGATTAGAAACCTATTTGAGATGCTTTTCCTCTGAAAAACCACACCAATGGGCACAATGGCCTCCCCTTGCATAATGGTGGTACAATACCTCTTATCATGTAGCCACCAAAATGACCCCATATGAAGTTGTTTATGGCCAAACACCATTGTCAGTCACTTATATTTACTAGGCACCTCCAAGGTTTAGGTAGTCGATCACACACTCCACACTAGAGAAGCCATTCTCCGCATATTAAAAGACAATTTGGTTATGGCTCTATTACCCCCTCACTTCTAGGGGTAACTAGAGGAGATTTCTTATCCATGATCCACATTCCAGACAACAATTTCGATGATCACATTCTAGATTTCTCCACAGAGAATTGCCCACAAATGCCTTCCATTACATACTCAACTCACTCACATCAAATGACATGGTGCATTACATACCGAGGTACATTGTTTTGACACTTCATATCTAGTGATAATGTCAATGTTTGGGGCATGAAAATGGTAATCATGGGTTGAATTGGATAATGAATCATGATGCTTTGAATTTATACTTTTTGCCTTGTTTGACCTTGGTGGTCATCATCATCTCCTAGTCAAGTGTTGTCACTCTTGGGAAAAGTTGTACTATTGGGGAGCCTTAAATGGGGGTAACGTGTCCATATCCCTTACCATGCATAACATATTCCATCTGTCTTTTCTCATTTTTCCTTTCTTTTGGGTTGGTTGTTACATGTATCCCAAAAAAATCCATGCTTCAGAATCCCATGAGAAGAAGGGGCTTGAATGCCCAAGGTTGATGCAGCTTTATAAAAAAAAATGATATAGAAAGAGAAAAAGACCTAATTCAAAATGCAAGGCAAAGAAACAAACAAAAAAAGTAAAGTATTAAAAGCCAAGAAAGAGTGAAGCGTGAGCTATAACCCCTTGCTATGAGGCCATCACCCCAAGTCCTATGCAATGAATGCATACCTAACAAAGGACTTAGCAAATCAGATGTCAAAAGCCAAAAAAGGTTGAAGCAATAAAGAAAAAGGAAAACAGGGGTTTGAAAAGACATAGTGCCAAGGAAAGAGTACCTCATTGCCTAAGCGTTGCCTCTACAAAGGCGCTCATGAGGATGACTATCATGCATGGCCTTGCATGTCAATGATAATCCACCCATGAAGTAAACCCCAATCCATACCACATACCGTTGTACATACTCCTTGATGGGTTCCTCGGGACATACTTCTTATCCTAGGTATTGGCAGACCTAATAGGGGCTAATAATGACCTTCCCATACCTAAACTTGGAAAATTGTATAACTTTGTAAGCTAATAGGGGCTAATAATGACCTACCCATATCTAATGGATTTTGCATTGACATAGCTCACTTTATATTTTGTGTTTGAATTGTGTACCTTGTCTTTGGTCCTCATGGTGCATTGGATTACATGAGCCCCTCCTCAAATGATGGATTGCATATGGCCACATGCTTGGTTTACACTTGGATCCTTTGGAGGATATTGAGGGGCTACTAGCACACTTCCATGGAGGTCGTCCCGACTCCCCACCACTTGATTGTGGGTGTTTCACCTTCTCTAGAGGACATTGGACCCTTACATGAGGACATTACACTTGGAGAGAGGACATGACACCTTTTACATGATGATTGTTCCTTTTGATGATGGGATGTTGCACCTTTATGATGATGGGGCACCTTTGATGAAACATTGGGCTTCTTGATGATGAGTTGGCACCTTTTGATGAGACATTGCACCTCTCGAGGATATGACACACCTCTTGGAGATGAAATGTTGCACCCTTTCATGGCAATGTTTCACTTTTGAGCCCCTGGACATCACTTTGAAGTGAGTCGTCCCTTTCATGAGGCCACACATGTGAGATCTAGATCACATTTATGAGGGACAATTTGATGTTTGAGCTACTTTACATCATTTTGGAGGTATCGTTGGGTGTCTTAGTGACCTATCCACTCATGTATCATGTATTTTTTATGTAGTGTTGCCTTATCTCTAGGGTTTGAGAGAGATAAAGGCATTATTTTATGTTTTTATGGCTTTTATTGTGTAAGTAGGGATTTATATCTCTCAAATAAATAAGAGAAGCACTTCTCACTTGTAAATCATTGCTACTTGTGTAGATACATCACTACTTGTCTACTTCTACATTCTCTCTTATGAAAAATGCTATGGATGGCTAGTTAGAGCAATTTTTGGAGAAGAAGTGCTTGTGGATTCTTTGCTACTACATGGATATTCATTGCTAGGGTTTTGATGGATGAAATATTTCTTGAGTAAGTGGTCTCTTGTCATCTTGTGGTTTTGTTTATGAATGCATTTAAGTGTAATGTTGCTTCTCCAGTGTTGGTTGAGCATTCTCTTGGATTTTTCTTGAACAATCCCTTCTTATTAAAGCTCTTGAATGTTACTAGTAAAGAACCTTCCCTTGAATTGTCCTTAATATTTGAGGAGGATCTTCTAGGGTTAGTAGTGAACAAGCTCTAGATATCACCCTCAAAATCCACTCACTTCTCTCCAAAGGAGTCCTTAATTGACCCCATATGCCCAAAAATATTTTAGGCACTAGTCACTCTCCCAATAGTCAATCATTTAATTCTGAAAATTACTCTTTTTTTACTGTTTTAGGGTTTTGTAACAAATTTTCATTTCCAGCCATAAATAACCTAGACGTTTTAATTTTTTATGCATGTTGTTGACCTAATAAACATTGTAAAACCCTAAAATACTTTGCTGATTTGTCATTAGAGCAATCTAGGGCTGGACATCTAGGGTTTTTAGGGCTGTTATATGCCTCTTAAATTTCTGATTTTGTTGATGAATAAAACCCTAATTTAGTCCATGGTTTAGCCCTCTTATTTCATTGGTTTATTACATGATAAAGGGTTGATTTATTGCTGCTGTAATAACTTGCTTTCCTGCTGTAATTTAATATCTTTTTCCAAGTTTTACAACAGCTAGATCCTCACCTCTTCAAATCTGGAAATTGATTTTACTCACCACCTTATCCATACTTTGTCTAGCTTATTCATTGGTGGTAGATTGAGTAGTTAACCGGGAGGCCCTAGACTTGATTGTGTCTTGCCTAGGGATTCTTGGAGGATACTGGGGAAGCCTCCCTTGTATTGGATTTTCTCCTTCACTAAAGAGAGGAAAGTTGTTGCCTAGGTGACAGTGGTGACACCTTTCGATGTTCCACTAGTGTTTGTGCCTTGTGAGGGCTTTGCACTAAGGTGCTAGATCGTGTGGTAACAAACTCAAAATAGAATGAAGCAACAAGCAAACCAACATCACTCCAAATGTTCTTTTGCAACAAGGGATCAAGTGTCTATTCGCCTTCAACCTTATAAACAAACATCACTCAAAGACAAAACACCTAAAAAATTAGCACCAAAGTTCTATGGACCCTATGAGATCATCTAGCGCATTGGACAAGTGGCCTACTTCCATCCCACTCCAAAATTCATCCAATATTTCATGTGTCTTATCTAAAGAAGGTCATGGGATTGAAGTGCAAGGTGCAAACCAGCTTACCAAAACTTGATGAAGAAGGTTCCATTTGATTTCAGTCAGAAGCAGTATTGGTTACCAGAGACCATCAATTGTGCCAACACTCAATCAACAAAGTACCAATCCAATGGAAAGACATGCCACTCGAAGATGCCACATGGGAACCAACCATGATTCAGCAACAATCTCTTCATCTTCAGCCTTGAGGACAATGCTACTTTTGAAGGGGGAGGGCATGTTAGAGTCCTACCCTAATCCCTACTTTAGGTTAGCGAGAAATTAAATAATTGTTGTATGTGGTCATCCTCTTTGAATAAGGCCCATTAGATAGTAATGGATAGTTATTTAATATAAAAGGTCTACTTTATAAGGCCCACTAGGTAGTTGGTACCCATTAGTGATGGGACCACAAGTAGTTAGGGTTTTTTCTACAAAAAGATATTTAAAGAGATGGGAGGCTATGGAATGTTTGTCTTGTGTTGTTGTATTTGGAGCTCTACTCAGTGAATGGTTGCCCCACCTTAAGAGGCAAGTGAGCATTATTTCCTTCTTCTAATTATCTTAATACAAGGGTATCTTTTACATCTTTCATCTTATTATCTCTTGTATCTAGTTATTGCAGTTATATTCTCAGTATACTTGGTTGTGTCTCAAGTTCAAGGGTTAAGGAACACTGCAACTACTCTAAATTTGGCTCCTTAAAATTATAAGGCTTTGAATCAACGATGGAAGACATTAGTGCAACATAATTAAGAAACTTCTTAGGAGGATGACACACCTGAAATGAAGTCTTTGGATCTCCAACTTGCTCCTGCGCCTCTTGCAATGTCTGAGTAAGCCATCTTGGCTTTCTAGTTGTACTAAGGGATACTAAGTATCTACTCCTACACTAGAACCTAACTAATCTACTTATGGTATTTTTGTACTCTGTGAATCAACACCTAGGACAACACTCTACTCACCCTCCTCTCCCTCTATAGGAGGCTCCTAAGACTTAGAAGACCACGCATCATCATCGAACTTCACATCTCGGCTGATCATTGTGTTCTATTGTGTTGCAGGGTAAATCCAGTAATCCTTGGAGGTCTCATTGTATCCCAAAAAAATACCCTTCATGCTAGAAGGTTCAAGCTTAGAACTCTTCTTATCATGAATATAAGTGTAATACCTCGGTTTTGACCCCTTAGATCTATTAGATCAAATTATGTATAAATTGTAAATAAGTGTTTATAATGATGGGAGTCAAGCTAAATGAGATTAAATAAAATGACCCCGAGTGTAAATGATGTAAATATGTTGTATGCATTCCTAGTGCAAAGTTCAAGACCAAAGCCTGACCAATGAATGGCTAGACATGTAATTGTTGTAAATATGTTTTCCATGTACCATGTGGTGAAGCTTCCATGATATACTCAAGATATGTAAATATTATTTCAAAAATTAATATAAAGGTCCAACATGATTGTAGAGTGCACAAGAAGGGCTATGAGTCCACTAGAGGGAAAGAAGAAAGGGGCCCCAACGAGTGGAAATAATCCTATGTTTCCTAATGCCTACCTTTTTATCATGTTCTTTAATCATCCACCATCTTTGACTTAGAAGCTAATCCTTGAATGCACGTGGTGGTTAGTGAGGAAGTCTACCTCACATAGTTATGAAGGCATGGGAGTTGTGTACACTCATCATGGGGAAGTGTAAAAGTCTGCATCCTCGTGGAAATATGTTTCCCACTCTCATGGGAATCTGAACCTCCTCTAGTCTCATGCACATTCTCTCCTTTGGAATTCACACTCATGATTCTCATGTTCAAGCACAACCCAAGTTCTAAAAACTGCAACCTCGTGTTTTAGACTAAGACACAAAGTTCAAACATGAAAATGACCAAAATCGGCTATGGAAGAGAAACCTGTGGGCCTAGGAAGAGATATGGATGGACTTAAAGGAGCATAGAGGTTGGGTCATTTAGGAAACCTCCCTTTCCCCTATTAGTTGATAATCATAGGGTGCTTTAGAGCCAAAGTATATTTCTGCCAAGTTATTCCAAAAGATAAAAAATAGGGTGGGATCTTCTTGCCTACACTAAGAGTACTAGAACGGAGAATACCCCCAGGGTACTATTGAGTAGAGAAGGGAGATTTCTTCCTTGTGTTGTGTGGGCAGTGGATGAGAATGCCATGATTGTTTGATGGATGATGGTTTCCTCGACTATTTAGTTGTGAACAGATTGACTGAGCCTTAGAACAATTGGGTTGGATGAGTGACCTATGAGTCTGTAGTTGATTTCCTTCGCCCTAGTGGCCTCATAGCCTGGCTTGGGGGTGGTATTTGCAATGGATGCCTATGATTGGTTGGAAAACTGCTCGTACACAGCCAATTTCTTGGACCATCTTGGTCAAAAGATAAGTGTTCAATCTATGTTTATAACTCTACAATTTAAGTCTAATTTCTACTTATGAATGAAATTCAAAATGGAATCCCTAGATCAAATGAGTTTATGCATGCTTCTTTCCATTGTATGCATATGTGAATCTTAATGGCTCTAAATTTTAAGGGATTCGAATTCATATTGAGATTTTTGAATCTAGGTAGCGTAAAGGGATGTGACAATAAATATACACAGGAAAACCAAAAAACACAAAAATGTGATCCCTATGGTTTCTCACCAGTAAAAACTTCTTATGGTGTCTTTTCCTTCAAGATCCTGTGAGAGCACCTATTCAAAATGTACACAACCATATTGCATGCCTCTTCCCAAAGACACATGGGTAGATCCATGCCATGGATCATTACTTTGGTTGTCTTAATGATGGACCCCTTCTTCCTCTCTATAACCCCATTTTTCTGTGAGTTGTATAGTTATGTCAACTCCCTCTTGATCCTTGCTCCCCTAGAAAAGGAATTGAACTCCTTGAAGTGTACTATGTTCCAGGTTTTCCTAGAGATGTCTTCAACAAATGATAAAATGTCACTTATCAAGGAAGTTGATGACATAGGCCCACACACAGTTGAATGGATCAGATCTAAAATCCCTCTCGATCTGTGCTTACTACTAGGTGTTACCCCTTAGTTTGCATAGGGGTACTACTAGTGAATTTCTTCACCACCCCTTGTGATTTTTATCACTGTGAGCCTTTGATAGATGGGGCACTTACTTGGTTCCATGGATTATGATGAGCTAGAGGATTTGATGACATATTGATTGATCATATAATGTGGTACTTGAGGATGTATGTTGATGTATTTAGCATCGGACGGGTTTGTGTCTAAGTTCCACATGAGTTTGTGTCTAACTTGTGGAAGTCATATTATTAAAGTGAATGTCTTTTTATAAGAAAAAAGAGTTAATATAATGAAAAGCTAAAGTTTTGACTTAGGTTTTGGCTTAAGTGAATTAGATAAATCTCAGCCATTGATCTCAAGTGAAGTTCAGATCTAATCTCAACCGTCAATCACAATCACTTTGGAGATCTAGGGTTTTGATTTGGTCATAAATCAGGCTTATAAAAGGCAGCCAAGGGGAGAGGTGATAACACACATTCACTCATTCTTGAGACAATAAGAGAGAGAAGACAACAGAGATAAATTGTCTGCAGGTAACCAGGAAGGATGGGCAACCAAAGGGAGACGTCGGGCAACATTTTTGGGCAGGCGGCGAGCTGGTTTCTTTTTCTGCGCAACCTCTACAACAGCAGCAGCCCGTAGATCGGGCTGTACAACCATACAGGTCATGGAAGGGTCATTCAAGTCGTCATACAGCATGCCAGCAACAAGGATAGCAGGCAGGGGTTTCTTCATCAGAAAAATCAGTCAAGTTTTTGTTGTAGCTTGTCTTTTCTCAGTGGGCCATTATCCCAGTTACGGGAGCCCCGATTTTTTACCATAATAAAATCATCTCGCTTGCTAGTTTTTCCCGTTTGGGGTTTTCCAAGGAAAAATACTTGTGTACACGTGTTTGGTTTCCTGTTTTTTCTTCCGTTGTAAATTTGGTTAAGAATCTCAGTGTGCTTTTACTTAGTAGATCTGCAATTTAAATTAAGCAAGGATTTACTTGGAATTAATTGTTGTGACCGGAGTTCAAGGAAAATTAACATGGTATCATAGAGAACACTTTGAACAAGATCAGACAAGGGTTTTGTCACGGGTTTTACAACAAAGATGAATTACAGCAGATTTTTATTCTTCATTAAAATTTCTTGATTTGGAGATGGTCGCAACCAGTTTGAGGTTTGAGGATAGGTTGGAGGATGCATTGAACTTCATACCTTGCAAGGCGAGGGTTACATTAATTCTCATGGAGAATGAATTGTGGGATTTTGCAAATACCATTGTGACCCCACCGACGGATCCACAAGAACTAGTCATCCATAATCAAAAGGATGTTAAAGTCAGGAGGATCATCTTAGATGTCATGAAGGATCATTTGATTCCTCACCTATCTGAGAAGAAGTCAACCAGAGATATGTTTCTAGCTCTGATGAATCTTTTCCAGAGCAGTAACACAAACAAGAAGATAGTGTTGCGTGAAAAGTTTAGAAACACCAAGATGACCAGATCAGATATCGTGACCAGCTATCTCACCAAGATCACTCAAGTTCGTGATCGATTGGCAACAGTTGGGGAGGTTGTGACAAATGAAGAGATGGTGAGGACGGCCATGAATGGTTTCACTAAGCCATGGGCCCCATTCATCAAGGGCATCGTTGCACGGGAAACACTTCCCAAATTTGACAGGCTATGGGATGATTTCATCCAGGAGGAGATTTGGGAGGAATCTCTAGCAGGCCAGTAGAAGGGTGATGATGAAAACCTAGCTCTTGCCAGTCAGGCAAGGAAGAGAAAAGGTAAGGGTTCGACAAAGAAGAGTATAAGTGGAGAAACATCTTCAGAGCCTGGAAAGAAGAAGGATCTGAGCAAATTAAAATGCCTTGTGTGCCAAAAGAGTGGGCACAATGCTTCATACTAAGTCACCTGACACGATGACACGAGACACGGAGAACACAGAAATATGAGTGTCCGACACGTGACACGGCGACCCTGGAAACAAGACACGAAGGACACACACACACACACACACACACACACACATATATATATATATAGATATATATATATATATATATAGAGAGAGAGAGAGAGAGAGATATGAAAAAAAATTGAAAATTACACTTATGAAAATGAAATATAGGCAAAGATTCATATTTTATTAGAAACTAGAAGATTTACATGATACAAAACATGTAACATAATACATTGTGTAATGTCCCCCACCTCTTGATAAAGAATTTGTGAGAGACTTAGTAGTCTAGTTGTCCCCACTAGACTATAGTCTCATGAGTCATGGGGACCAAGAACCACAAAGCACGTACCTAAGCATAATGTTATAATTTTGAGTTGACGTTGGGAGAAAAGGTAAAATGAAGAAAAGAAAAGAACATGTGTGGAAAAGCTAAGAGTTAACCCCAGGGGTTAACTAACTCAATGGAGAATTAGATCAAGGGTATAAAAGAAAGGAAGGACGTATCTCTCACTCATTCTGGATTATTATTACTTTTGCATCTTGGGCTCTTGAGCACAAAGACTCTTTGAGGGTTTTGAGGTTACAAACCCTAGAGATCAACTCGGTGGTGAAAGATCCCACCTACCTTGATCCAAGCTTGGTCTCGGAGGTGCAATATTCCTCCAACACCATTCTGCAACAGGTTTTGGTCATATCCATCAGCAGCAGAAGAAACAGTGTGCAACTTGAGGGGGTTTCCAGCAAGGGGGCACATCATCTGAAGAAGATTCATTCGATCCAGGGAAAGGAGAAGGAGTTTGGGAAAAAGGACTTCTGGGTCTTCTTTGTATGGCCTAGGGCATCCTTTCTGGGCCATTGGGGAGAAGGTTTCTCTGTTATATTATTTATTGGAGCTTGGCACGAGTTGGAGAGAAGGAGGGCGCAGTGCAGATAGAGGATTCAGTCATTTGAGGGTTCAGACCTTCATCATTCACCTTGAGACTCTACTAGGGATTTATCTTGCCACGATCTATTGTTCTAGTTATTTTGATAGCAGTTGGAGGTCTCTAGGAGGGATGCCGAAATATTGAGGGGCTACAGCCAACCAGGAGGGCGCAACCAGAAAGAGGATTTAGTCATCTGGATGGTCAGACCTTCATCATTCAGCCAGAGACTTTGCCAAGGGGTTTACCTTGCCCCGATCTACTGTTCTATACATTTTGGTGGTATTTGGAGGTCTCTAGGAAGGAGGTTGAAATATTGAGGGGCTTCAGCCAGCTAGGGGGGCACAACTCAGCTAGGAGATTCAGATCTAGCCCTTGAAGGGAAAGAAATCAATCTTGTGTTTTTCCTCAGTTCGTTGGATTTCCTTTGAAGGCTGTTATCTTCAGCTTCGAGCATTATTGTAGCAACTATTATTCCAACTTGGATATTATTGTGGTATTTTCCTAGATCTACAGATCTACTGTATCAGGATCTCTATATTATCTAAAATAAGGTCAGATCTGACATTATTGGTTCTATATTGGTGTTTCTTGTTGTATCTTTTCATTTCCTTATGCTATATGTTCAGATCTATATATCCATGCTAAATCTCTAAGCAATAAACCCTCCATGCGCAACTTGTAGAGATAAATCTACATGACACACATGAAACAATAATAAACAGTTAAACAATCAGTGCCTCCAAGCAAAAAATTGGCTTGGGAACATTACAGTGGTATCAGAGCGTTTAATCCTCCCATCTTGTGGGGATTAGCGCATGCATAAGTTCAGTGGCATCTATATGGGCAGGCGCAGAAAACAGACAGGTGAACCAAAGGTAGAAATGGAAGGTTCAGGTGAGGACAATGAGCCACAGGTTTTAGCAGGTATTGCAAAGGAGTTGCAAAACTCCATAACTCATACACAGTTTACACTTGAGCACCATCTACAAGAGAACCAGGAGACAATGCACAAGGGACAGGTTGAAATGAGGGAGACTTTGGAAAAAATAAATTCTAACCAAGAAAATATTGCACAACTTCTACTACAGATGGCACATGGGGGAAAGGGACCAAACATTTATGCAAACAAAGAAGCTAGTGGTTCTCATGGGGGAACTAGACCTCATCAGGAGCAGGATCCACATTACCATACAGACGGACAAAGCTTTGGTGGAGGGACTTCTAAGGGGCTATTACACGGTAGAACTACCCCTAGACCCTCCCTACCTACTTTTTTGGATAGCCAGCCATAGAACCACTACTACAATGAAATAGAAGATAACTTTGAGGAATATGCCAGGGAATATGAATCATTGAGTGCAGGATTCAGGAGACATGTCATCTTGGATCAATATTGTGGGATCAAATTCAGGGGTAAACCTAAACATTATCACAGGAACAACAATGAATTGGAGTGCAGGGCAGGTAAGATGCAGATCACGTACTTTGATGGGTCTTCCAAGTTGACTGCGCAAGCTTGGGTACAGAAGGTTGATACCTATTTACAGCTTAACCCGATGAGAGAAATGGATGCCATCAAGCTTTCCACCATTTACTTGGAGGGCAAAGCTCATGAGTGGTGATACCATGGGTTAACTACATTGGTTCATAACCAAATTACTGCTTACACAAAGTTCACTCAGAGGCATATTGACAGGTTTGATCAGGGGGATCCAGAGCTACATTTTAGGGAGCTCCAGAAAACAGGGTCACCAGAGATATATATAGAAGAGTTTCAGAGGATAGCAGTAATGGTAGAGGATGTATCTCAAGTGAGACTGATGATGCTCTTCACGGAGGGATTGATGGATCCCTTGAGAGGTTGGGTCAAGGCTTTTAAGCCTGCCAACTTACAGGAGGTTATATGGAAGACTAGGGACTTGGGATCAACAACAAAACCCAAATTTTCCCCTAGACCTCCCCTAAACCAAGGGGGAAGAGACCAAAGGCGGGTTGACCGAGGAAAAGGTAGAATGGATGAGGCTACTAGGAGGGAATTAAGAAGGAAACAATTGTGCTTTACATGCAAAGAACCGTGGGATCCAACACACAAATGCATGGGTAAAGGCAAGGCTCACTATATTGAGGTAATCTCCGATGATGAGGAGGAAGAAGATTTCGACCACATACAGAACATGGAGGCAAATCCTCCTAAGTCGGATTCTACACAAAATGAAGATGAGGAAGATATAGGTTTCGGCCACACAACAGACAAGAAGGTTACTATAGCATCAATTAGTGGGATGCCCAAATTCAACACCTTCGGGATGAGAGGAGTGCTACAGGGACAGAAAGTTTTAGTTCTCATTGATGGGGGTGCTTCACACAACTTCATTGATTCAGCCTTACTGAAAAGAAGACATATACCTACAGTTGAGTTTGAAGGATTTTGTGTGGAGGTAGCAGGATGGCGCACTATGCCTTGTGACAGGTGTATTCCAGGAATGAAACTTACATTGGGCAGGCATGACTTGGCACAGGATTTTTATGTGATGGACCTGCCAGATACTAACATCATCTTGGGAGTTCAATGGCTTAGTACATTGGGGCCAATCACTACCAACTGCAAGACCATGGAGATGTCCTTCATGGAAGAAAGTGGGAAAAAGGTGGTACTCGGGGGGATGACAGGTAACACACCTAGAGTGGTAACAGCAAAGCGAATGGAGGCCATCTTCAAAAGAGAAGACATTGTATATGCAGCGGAATGTAGAATATCGGTTTAGGTGGATAAGAAAGGGAATACTCATTACTCTCCAGATATTCAGAGGATCATTGACAGGAAGAGCAAGGTTTTTGAACCTATTCCTCCAAGAGCACCACCAGATAGGGGGTTTGAGCACATTATAGAATTGGAAGAGGGAGCTAAACATGTCATTACCACTCCTTATAGACACCCAATAAAGTATAAGGACGAAATTGAAAAGGCTATCAAAGAACTTTTAGACATGGGCCACATTAGGCCAAGTTCCAGTCCTTTTGCATCTTCAGTGGTGTTGGTGAAGAAGAAAGATGGGACAATGCACATGTGCATTGATTATAGGGCGTTGAACAAAAAGACTATCAAGAACTGATACCCCATCCCTAGGATTGATGAGCTATTGGATGAGCTTCATGGGGCTGTATACTTCACAAAGATAAGCTTGTGCTCTGGCTATCATTAGATAAAAATGAGGGAGCAGGATGTACCCAAGACAGCTTTCAGATGTCATCATAATCACTATGAGTTCTTGGTTATGCCCTTTGGGTTAACTAATGCGCCAACCACCTTCCAATCTTGCATGAATCATGTCTTCAACAAGCAATTAAGAAAGTTCCTCTTAGTCTTCTTTGATGACTTATTGATTTATAGAAAAACTTGTGAGGATCACCTTTAGCATGTAGAGAAGATCCTCGCCATCATGGAAGGGCAATCTTTATATACTAAAGAATCCAAATGTGAATTTGGGATGACAGAGGTTCTCTATTTGGGACACATCATTGGGGTGAGAGTACAGGTACATCAAGAAAAGATACAAGCAATACTTGACTGACCAACACCTAAGACCCTCACCAAATTGAATGGATTCCTTGGCATTTGTTGTTATTATAGGAGATTTGTCAAAGGCTTCTCCCAACTCTACACACCCTTGACCATTTTGACCAAAAAGGGTACACTCAAGTGGAATCAAGAGGCACAGTTGACTTTTGACAAAATGAAGAAGGTAATGAGCACTTGCCAGATACTTGCTCTACCAGATTTCTCACAGCCTTTCACAGTGGAGTGTGATGCCTCAGGTAAGGGCATTGGAGCAGTACTTACACAGAATAGGCACCCCATTGCCTATGAGAGCCGAAAACTGAGGGGCCTTGAACTTCTATACACCATCTATGATAAAGAGATGTTAGCCATCATGCATGCATTGGCTAAATTCCGACAATACCTAGTTGGGGCCAAATTTCTTGTGAGGACAGATCACAATAGCCTCAAGTACTTTTTGGATCAATAGGACCTAAATGAAAGACAACAGAAATGGGTTAGCAAGATCCAGGCATATGACTTTGACATTGAATTTGTCAAAGGGAAGAATAATGTGGTGGTTGATGCCTTATCCAAAAGACCATCAGTCTATGCTATGACCGATATCTCAGTTGACTGGAAGGCGCACCTTTTGGTGGAATATTCGAAAAACAGGTTTGCTTGCAAATTGATGGATGGACAAGTGCAGGATGACAATTTCATAATTGTGGATGACATCATATATCACAAGAGTCAAATCTTCTTGGTTCCCGAATCAACCTTTAAAACCATAGTGCTATAGGCATGCCATGATTCACCAGTAGTAGGGCATCAGGGATTCGTCAAGACATATAGGCAGATAAGGGAAAGGTTCGCGTGGAAGGGCATGAAGGAAGATGTGATGCGCCACATCAAGGAATGCACCACTTGTTAGGAAAAAAAGGATGAACACACTCATCCAATAGGTTTATTGGAACCACTTCCCATTCCTGAGCATAAATGGGAAAGTATATCTATGGATTTCATCACAAGATTGCCCAGGGCAAGGATTGCATTTTTGTGGTGGTGGATAGGTTAACTAAATTTGCTCACTATTTCGCCATTGCCATAGATTACAGTGTTGCACAGGTTGCAAATCTGTTCTTTAGAGAGATTTTTCGATTGCATGGTTTACCCAAAACCATTGTGAGTGACAGGGACAGTAGGTTCATGAGCACCTTTTGGCAGGAGCTATTCAGGTTGGTAGGTACGGCCTTGACCCCCAGTACTAGCTATCATCCTCAAACTGATGGCCAAACTGAGATAGTCAACAAGTGGGTTGAAGGCTACCTTCGGAACTATTTTTCAGGGCAGCAGAAGGCATGGGTTAAGTGGCTTCATTTGGGAGAATATTGCTACAACACCACCTATCACATGTCTATTAGTATGTCACCTTTCAGGGCCTTATACAGTTATGATCCCCTCTCCTTTGTGGAGATTGTCTTCGGTGACAGTAGGGCTCCTATGGCACAGGATTGGGTTTAGCAGAGTTAAGATATACTCAGAGGGCTTAAAGACCACTTGCAAAGGGCACAGAATCAGCAAAAGGTACAAGCAGATAAGCACAAAGTGGAGCGCACATTTCAGGTTGGTGATCTGGTTTATTTGAGGCTTCAATCATACAGACAGGCATCTATTGAGAGGAGTGGCGCAGAAAAGCTACAACCTTGCTTATTTGGACCATACAGAGTAAACAGAAGGGTAGGGGTCGTGGCATATGAGCTTGATTTACCACAGGGCAGCAAAATACACAATATTTTTCATGTATCATGCTTAAAAAGAGCCATAGGTAAACACATCATTCCTATTGAGGAACTGCCACCCTTGGATGAAGAGGGGCAATTGATATTGATTCCAGAGGAAGTCTTAGAAGTAAGGGAGAAGAGGCTAAGGAGGAGGAGCATCAAGGAATACTTGATCAGGTGGAAGAACTTACCTATAGAGGACGCCACTTGGGAAAGTGATCAGGTTCTTCAGGAGACAGGATCAGAATTGTTTGTGGGAAAGCACTTTCTAGTAGGGAGACTGTAATGTCCCCCACCTCTTGATAAAGAGGTTGTGAGAGACTTAGTAGTCTAGTTGTCCCTGTTGAATTTAAAGCAGCTGTTAGAGCCATTCTCTAGGAGGATGGCAAAGACCCTAACCGAGATCTAGGGCCCCCAGTGCACTCCTGGGGTACTTGGTCTGGGACCAAACAGCCAGTGCCATGGCAAAAGACCCTTGTTAGGGCCCCCAGGATATGACTGGGGCTCTTGGTCTGGGACCAAGCAGTGAAGACCCTTGTGAGGCCCCCAATAGATGATTGGGGTTCTTGATCTGGGACCAAGCAGTTAAAGTCCCTAGATATGACTAGATCCCCTGGACTTGCTCCAGGGTACCCATGCCTAGGGCATGAGTTGATCCTTGGTCTTGTACCTTGGTGGATAAGACCCCAGAATTGTTCGGGGCAACTTGATCCTTGATCAGGTGTTTGTTGGTGTATGACCCTCCTTGAAGGTGGGCATGACCACATGAGGGATGTATCCCATATGCAATGATGATAAAGTTACAAAGGTCACCTTGAAAATGAATGGACAAGTATTGCCACCGAGTAACCCCACCTAAACCCCCTTTATCTTTACTTGTGCTTATTTGGGGTTTTTGTTTTTGCTTTAGGGGTTAATATGAAAAGATTAATTAAATGTTTTAATTATAACATGTTTAAATTAATATTTATATTAATTAAACATGTTGTTTTTAATTGTTACTTTTAATTATTACTTTTATTGACCCTAGCCTAAAGTATAAAAAGAGACCTACCCCTTCTCATTTGTACAACAATCTCATGTTTATCCTCCAAGGGTGAGCGGATCTCCTCCTTTTGCTGCGGCCCCCTTTTGCAACTGTTGTTTGAGTTTTTCCTGTGGTGGCTCGACCCTTGAGGCCTCTTCCTGTGGTGGCTCGGCCCTTGAGGCCCCTTCTTATGGTGGTTCGACCCTTCCACTAGCCAGTGTTTCCGTTTTGGTGACTAGCTGTTGTTACCCTCTTCCAGTGTTGATCTGTTGTTGTAAATCTAGGGCTATTAGATGTGTATTTTGTGTGTTGAGGAGTGTTTCTGCTATCCTCTCCTACAGCAAATCTAGACCCCTCCAAGAAACTGTTGTCACCTTCTTCCAGCACTGATTTATTTAAGTCGTGGCCCCTTTTACCTCAGATCTGTTTTCCTTGCAGTGAACTGTGGCCTTCATCTATCTTATGGGGTTTTGGGCCCTTGAATTCTCTATGTGTATAAGGGTTTAATCACAAAAATTTTCTGTGTGGTGTCTTAAGTGGTTTCTCCTCCTGGTGGCAAGAAAGTCCTTTCATCTCTTGGAAAGAGATCTAACATATATGGTAGATCTATGATCCTGACTTTTTCTAAGCATATATTCACCTATGTGTGGCTGCACTCCTTCAATAATTTGAGGTAAGTCTTCAAGGTAAGATCCACTAGTTAGATCTGTAAGTTGTTCTTTACTTTCTAAAGGTTATCATTGATTAGATCTGCTTTCTGAAACTTAGATCTATATGTCCTTTCTATCTAAATATTTCTTTTAGGTTAGATCTGTTTCAGATTCACTGTTTAGATCAGTTTCTTTAGATCTATTAATTAGATCTGTTTTGAATTAAATTTGCATCAGATCCAGTGATTAATAAGTTTGTATCAGTACTAATTTATGTTTTGATAATCTAATGTTTACTGACTAAGAAATAGATCACTGGCTGAGTTTTAGTCTGTTCAGATCTGAGTATTGTGTGTACTTGAAAATTGGTTTTTCTTTCTAAGTTTCACAGTTCAGGATCTATGGATGTATTCTAATGGAAATTTTAAAAAGGCATTTATGTTCTGCATTACTTCTCTAATTCTAACATGGTATCAGAGCTGAGGGTGTGAAGAGAGCTCAAGGATATAATCTTGAGCCTGCACAGATCCACTTTGTCAGGGTTGTTTTGCAGAGATCAACAGCATCTAAACTAATTCAGATCTCAACATGGCCTCCACATCAGTAAAGGTTGAAGACAAACTCATAGGGGCCTCTAACTTCAATGCTTGGAAATCCAAGATAGTAAACATTCTTGAAGAGAATGATCTAGAAGAGCTGATTACTAGGGTTATTGAAGAACCCACTTCAAACACAGCCAGGGCAGCTTATAGGAAGAAACAAGCCAAGGCTAAGAGAATCACTTTTGATTCTGTTAAGGACAGCATGATGCCAATCATTGGTCACCTAAGGACTGCCAAAGAATGTGTTGATGCTTTGGCAAACCTCTATGAAAAGAAGGCACCAACTCAAAAAAGAATATTAAAGAAACAACTATGTACTTTGAGAATAGGAAAAGATGATTCAGTAGCTACCTTCTTCTCCAAAATTGCTCAAACTAAAGATTAGCTTATTGCAATAGGAGTTCTGGTAGATGATGATGACCTTGTGCAAACTGCCTTTGATGGACTTCCTGAGTCATGGGGAGTTTTTCTTGCATCTGTAAATGGAAGAGAAGTCCAGCCTAACTTTAACAGATTATGACATGACTGCTTAGAAGAAGAAGGAAGACTTAAAAGCAAAAATGAGTCTTCACTTCTAAGAGATCATGCCCTTTCAACGAAAACCAAGAAATGGAAGAAATTCTCTCAAGCTAAAGGCAAACGTAAGAAACCCCAAGGTAAGTTATCTCATCTCAATCCTCATTTGTCTAAAGTTAAATGTTTTAACTGCAATAAGCTAGGTCATTATGCAAGAGATTGCAGAAATCCACCCTCTCAGCAGAAAAGAAGAGGAAGATTCCAAGCCTCAGTTGCCACTGAAGAGGCTAAACCTCAAGAGGAGCTTCAAAGAAGACAAACCAGGGCTGCCACCAAAGAGCAAGAACAACAAAGAGAATATTATCTTATCTCATCTCTTTCTGGCACTATTACCAAGTCAGAGGAGATTTGGTTAATA
The DNA here is from genome assembly GCA_009831015.1 of Picea engelmannii. Taxonomy (NCBI): domain Eukaryota; kingdom Viridiplantae; phylum Streptophyta; class Pinopsida; order Pinales; family Pinaceae; genus Picea; species Picea engelmannii. Next base: position 17,603 of record ML790095.1, on the reverse strand, counting down.
GACAGCGGTGCTTCCAGACACATGACAAGTTTCAAACAAAACCTTGCAAACTATCAAGACAAGAAATTCAAGGCAAAGGTGGAGCTAGGTGATGATGGCATCTATGACATAAAAGGTTTTGGATCTACCTCATTCCGATTTCACTCGGGTAGTATCTTTCACATTGAGGAAATTCTTTATGTTCCTGGTCTAAAGAAAAATCTAATCTCTGTTCCAGTTTTAGAAAGTAAAGGTTATTTAGTAGCTTTCTCCAAAGGGAAGGCCCTCTTGTGGTCCTCAAATGAAGATATAAACACTGCTATAACTATTGGAACTCGTGAGAGTGGACTGTATAAAACTTCAGGTCAAGTTGTTCAAGCCCTAGTACACGAGACAGTAAATCCCTGTGAGCTTTGGCACAAAAGATTTGGACATCTCAATTACAACGCACTTCCAGGTTTGCAAAAGATGGTGACAGGTATGCCAGTATTTTCTGCTGAGCATGATAGTGTTTGTAAAGGTTGTTCACTTGGTAAGAATACAAAGAAACCCTATCCTCTCAGTAATAGAAAATCAAATGGAATTCTAGATTTAATTCGTTCTGATCTTTGTGGGCCCATGTCTGCACCGTCTATGAATGGTTGTATTTATTATATCATTTTTATTGATGATTGTTTGTGTAAAACTTCGATTTATTTCTTAAAGACTAACGATGAATCCTTTAGCAGATTTCAAGATTTCAAGAATCTTGTTGAAAATCAAACAGGAAGACACATCCGAGTTTTCAGAACAAATAACGGTAAAGAATTTGACTCCTTCAAATACGACGAACTTTGTCGGGCTTCTGGAATTAAGAGGGAGCTAACCGTGCCATACAACCCTCAGCAGAATGGGGTTGTTGAAAGAAAGAATAGAACTATCTATGAAGCAGCCAGGGCCATGATGTATGACCAAAACTTACCTTTATCACTTTGGGTCGAGGCTGCCAGTACTGCAGTCTACATTCAGAATCTATGTCCACACAAAGCCCTTGAAGGGAAAACCCCTGAAGAAGTTTTCACCGGATTTAAGCCCTCAGTTGATCACTTAAGAACCTTTGGCAGTCCAATCTTTATACACATTCCAAAAGAGAAGAGGACTAAGCTAGAGCCCTCCGGTAAGAAAGGAACCTTTGAGGGATACAGTGAAACCTCAAAAGCTTACAGGATTTATATCCCTGGTCAAAAGTTCATCGAAGTAAGCAGAGACGTGACTTTTCATGAAGAAACAACTTTTCGTCGGGCCAGAGAACTTCCATGTGATTCAGAGGAGCAGGAAGCTCCACCACTTGATCCTTCAGATTCTCCTCTTCCAGATGAGCAGAGGAAGGAAACCTCAGAACTTCCAGAGGATCCCTCAAGGGATACTATTGAGTTTCCAATGGAGCTACCTCCTATTAAAAGGAAACCAGCTTGGTGTCGGAAAATATTGAAAGAAGCAGAAAAGCATTCAGCTCCTAAAGGCACCTTCAGAGAAAGCAAGAAACCAGATAAATACTCCGGTCTCATAGCTAACTTAAATACTGTGATTGATTCAGAACCTTCCACATTTGTAGAAGCCTTCAAACATCAAGTGTGGAAAGATGCTATGAATGAAGAATATGACTCTATTCTAAAGAATGATGTATGGACCGTAGTTCCTAGACCTCATGGAAAATCAGTAGTAACTTCAAAATGGCTTTATAAGATAAAGCATGCAACAGATGGAAGTATTGAGATATACAAGGCGAGATTCGTGGCTCGTGATTTCTCTCAGAAAGAAGGAATTGACTACGATGAGATTTTTGCTCCAGTTGCCAGGTATACTTCAATAAGGATTATTATCTCCCTTGCAGCAGTTTTTGGTTGGAAACTTCACCAAATGGACGTTAAGATTGTTTTTCTTAACGGTGAAGTTGAACAAGAAGTATACATCGAGCAACCTCAAGGTTTCGTGATCAATGATAAAAGATCTCATGTGTGCAAACTCAAGAAAGCCCTGTACAGGTTGAAGCAAGCTCCGAGAGCTTGGTACGGTAGAATAAACAGTTTTCTACAAAGTCTTGGATTCACCAAGAGCATAGAAGATCAAAATCTTTATATAAAGATTGTTCAAAATCATCCAGTTATCCTAGTCTTATACGTGGATGATCTATTCCTCACTGGAGAGGAAAACTTGATAGCTCAGACTAAGAGGGAGCTTTCTGCAGATTTTGAAATGAAAGACTTGGGGCTCATGCACTATTTTTTGGGCTTGGAGGTTTGGCAGAAACCAGGAGAGATCTTTCTCTCACAGAGTAAATATGCAGTTGATGTGCTCCGCAGATTTGGCATGATGGACTGCAAGTCCATGACCACACCAATGATCTCTAATCTAAAGAAACTACAAGATCAAGTCATAGGTTCAGATCCAGAAGACCCCACCTTATATCGGCAGATCATTGGGTCTTTGATGTATCTCGTACATACGAGACCAGACATTTGTTATGCGGTAAATGCTCTCAGTCAATTCATGTGTGAACCGAAGCATATACATATGGTTGTTGTGAAGCATATTCTGAGATATGTTCGGGGAACTATAGCTTATGGTCTCAGATACACTTCCAATGGAGGTGTAATGCTCCATGGTTTTACAGATTTAAATTGGATGGGCAATACAGTGGATCGGAAGAGCACTTCCGGATATTGCTTAAGTTTGGGTTCGGCAATGATTTCCTGGTCCAGCGGGAAACAGGGCTCTATAGCTGAAAGCACTACAGAAGCAAAATACATTGCTGCAAGTGCTGCTAGCAGAGAAGCAGTGTGGCTTAAGAAGCTACTTTCAGACTTGTTCAGTTCAGAGCTTGAACCCACAGTCATTCACTGTGACAATCAAAGTTGTATAAAGCTCACCGAGAATCCAGTGTTTCACGATAGATCGAAACACATTGAGATGAGATATCACTATGTCTAGGACATGGTTCAGAAGAACGTTCTTAGCATTCAGTATGTTCCAACGGCAGAACAGGCGGTTGATATTTTTACCAAGCCATTGTCCTTAACAAAGTTTGTATACTTTCGTGATAAGCTTGGTGTAGCTAAGAATGCCTCTCTTGATCAGAGGGAGTGTTGAATTTAAAGCAGCTGCTAGAGCCATTCTCTGGGAGGATGGCAAAGACCCTAACCGAGATCTAGGGCCCCCAGTGCACTCCTGGGGTACTTGGTCTGGGACCAAAGAGTCAATGCCATGGCAAAAGACCCTTGTTAGGGCCCCCAGGATATGACTGGGATTCTTGGTCTGGAACCAAGCAGTGAAGACCCTTGTGAGGGCCCCCAGTAGACGACTGGGGTTCTTGGTCTGGGACCAAGCAGTTAAAGTCCCTAGATATGACTAGGGCCCCTGGAGGACTTGCTCCAGGGTACCGATACCTGGGGCGTGAGTTGATCCTTGGTCTTGTACCTTGGTGGATAAGACCCTAGAATTGTTCTGGGCAACATGATCCTTGATCAGGTGTTTGTTGGTGTATGACCCTCCTTGAAGGTGGGCATGACCACATGAGGGATGTATCCCATATGCAATGATGATAAAGTTACAAAGGTCACCTTGAAAATGAATGGACAAGTATTGCCACCGAGTAACCCCACCTAAACCCCCTTTATCTTTACTTGTGCTTATTTGGGGTTTTTGTTTTTGCTTTAGGGGTTAATATGAAAAGATTAATTAAATGTTTTAATTATAACATGTTTAAATTAATATTTATATTAATTAAACATGTTTTTAATTGTTACTTTTAATTATTACTTTTATTGACCCTAGCCTAAAGTATAAAAGAGACCTACACCTTCTCATTTGTACAACACTCTCATGTTTATCCTCCAAAGGTGAGCGGATCTCCTCCTTTTGTTGCGGCCCCCTTTTGCAACTGTTGTTTGAGTTTTTCCTGTGGTGGCTCGGCCCTTGAGGCCTCTTCCTGTGGTGGCTCGACCCTTGAGGCCCCTTCTTATGGTGGTTCGGCCCTTCCACTAGCCAGCGTTTCCGTTTTGGTGACTAGCTGTTGTTACCCTCTTCCAGTGTTGATCTGTAGCTGCAAATCTGGGGCTATTAGATGTGTATTTCTGTGTGTTGAGGAGTGTTTCTGCTGTCCTCTCCTACAGCAAGTCTAGACCCCTCCAAGAAATTGTCGTCACCTTCTTCCAGCACTGATTTATTTAAGTCGTGGCCCCTTTTACCTCAGATCCGTTTTCCTTGCAGTGAACCGTGGCCTTCATCTATCTTATGGGGTTTTGGGCCCTTGAATTCTCTGTGTGTATAAGGGTTTAATCACAGAAATTTTCTGTGTGGTGTCTTAAGTGGTTTCTCCTCCTGGTGGCAAGAAAGTCCTTTCATCTCTTGGAAAGAGATCTAACCTATATGG
>ML790094.1:247356-276396 GCA_009831015.1 Picea engelmannii | reverse complement strand
TAGGATTCAAAAGAGAAAGGGATTCTTAGCCTTGATTCATACTCTTTCATTGTTATGATTTCATGATTTTCATTTGATTATTGTTATGTAATTCAAGATATCTTTATTGTGTGAGCTTACATATGTTATTTGTCGTTAACTCTTCACATGTTGTATTGTTTTTCCTTTATGCAATTTCCTACTTTCCTAGATTAATGTTTCCTCCTTTCCTAGATTAGTTTCATTTCATCAATTTAAATTTGATTACTTCTACTTCAGTCCTGAATATATAGTGCGTGTGCTTCGTAAGCCTATGAACCTCGGATTGACAAATTAAATGGTTGGGAAATTACTACAACGGAATTAAACGACAATATTTCCGCCTAACACTGCTATTGGAGACTCATGAGCGCCGTGATTTTAGATTGTAAATCTTTTTTTTATATTTCTTCTTATTTGAATATATTGCATATTTGAGGGTCAAAGGTTGCCAATGATTTATGGATCCCTAAGCAGTAGAGGATCTGTTATATTTTTCCCATCGGTCATTGTTTATATTCAAGTACTTGTTGATTCATTAAATTGAGAGGATATTTGTTTAGTGAACATTCTATCTTATGTTTTTATTCTTCATTTTTCCACCTATCAGCATATAATATTGTTTTCTGTTGAGCAACTTTAGTGCCTTCGATGAGTAGAATGTTTGTGACTCCATTGCCCATTGGTGTATCCTATTGATCTGTAGTTTGTTGCCCTCTCCCTTTCTTTCTCTATCTTACTGATCCACCTATTCAATACAAAAATTATCTTTTACATTCTAATGGGTGATGAGCTTACACTTTAGCAGTCAAAGTGTGACTTTAAGTGCTAACACATCCAGCTCCTGACCCTTCTTGCGATTTAGATCCATCAAAGTAAAAGGTCCAAAATTGTGAGAGGAAATCATCAGCTTCTCCTTGCCTACTAATTTCCACCTCTCCGCCTATTTTCTCTATGGTTTCCAATAAAGGTTCTTGACAGAAGAGGGTTTCTTCCGCTGTTACCAACAGATTTACTTGAAAGGTCATTTCAGAGTTTTGAGTAAGAGGTACATCATATGAGAGAGGGGAGAAGTTGTCGAAATTAGAATTGTAGGAGTAGTTACCTAGCACGGAGAAATCTGTCGACGAGGGTTCATTGAGGGCTTCTAAACCAGTGACAATATTTTTGAGATACATTTCCCTATTGATCCTAATCATGTTTGTGTGTCCCTTTAATGGAAATTAGAGGTGAGCCCAATTCGTTCTAAAATATCCATTCAATTTTTCGGACCAATCTCGACAAAGTAGTAGACCATAAGCTTCTGGTATATCCACTACAATGATGTCAATCACTTGAAATTTTTTTGGGTGTGTAGCCATTCTGATCATGACATCCTTGAGTTCTCCAATAATGTTCACCTGAGTACTATCTAATTGTATAATGTGTTTGTCACTTTTGAGTGAGACTGCATTTCACTTCTTGCAGATAGATAATGGCATGACGTTAGAGGATTCCCCTGAGTCAACTAAACAATTATGGAGGTTTTTGTTGAAGACTTCAAACGTTAAAAGGAATGGTGGGACAAAAGGATTCCATTTTTTATCTACAGAGAAAGTGTTCACATTTGGTTTATTTTTTAGATCTTTGGTGGATGGGTTTTCCCCTTGGTCAGTGCTTGTTATAGGAGTTTCTACTGACTTTAGGTCTTGTAACAGAAAGTCATTTTGATGGGGAATTCTACACATGTCCATGACTGATACATTTGCTTTCAATATTTTTAAATCTTCTACTATGTTGTAGTCTATCTTGGGTGACTCTCGTGTATGGATGTTTTTAGGATTTATTTGGGAGACAAAAGGTTCTTTCAGGTGATCGAATATTTTTTTTCCTCTCGAAGTTTGGGAAATGGTAAGGTCATTTGAGATTGGCTGACCCCTACCACGCGTTTTCACAACCAAAAACTCATCGGGTGGTTCTTGAACCTCAAATATATCATCAGAAGGCATTGGTAAGTCAGGATCCCACAACAACATGGTTGTTTCTTCTGGTGGGTCAACTTCCTCCTGATCAACAATATTCATCATTGAGCCATTTGATTGTTCGGTAAGGGAAACTTCATCTAGGAACCGATTGGCCATCAAATTCATGGCATGCACCCATTGCAAACATTCTCTTTTGGAATGTTTCTCTTGATGATAGTTATATAAAGAGTCAGATGCTACATTTACCAGGTCGATGTTTAAGTTGGCTGGGGGAGGTTCAATTTCTTTGAACGATGGGTTTCTGTTAAAAAGGATTTATAAGGACTTTGGCCTTAGATTCCTTCCCATGCACTTATTTTCATGTCTACGATTTCATTTGACAATGTCTTTATCATCTATTGTAGTTCTTCTATGTCTCCACTTCTCTTTTTGGGACCTTGTTCTGTTTGTTTCCTTGGGAGTCTATTCAACAAGATTCCTCTCCTGAGTGGAGGTTGAGCTTCCTTATTAACTAGTGAGACCTGGCCCTCTTTACATCCCTTCATTTGGAATTGAATTGTTTTGGCTTCCTTGAAATTTTCAGGTAGGTTATGCTTGGCAGCCCTTTTTACAAACATGGAAATAGAAGTAGGGAGAGCGTTAGCATATACTTCAATCTGCAACTCCTGAGTGGGTTTAGCTTCGGGTTGAAATTTGTTCAGGATTGTGGTAAATCGTTGATTGAAGTCTTTAAACTTTTATTTTGAACTCATGGTGGCGGAAAATAGTTCGACCATTAAATATCTTGTAGTGGTTTATTCTGCAAAATTATTTAAAAAATATTTTTGAAACTTCGTCCAACTAGTTATGGACCCTACAGGCAAGTTAAAATACCATGTTGAGGCTGAATTCTCAAAGTTATAGGRAAAAATMTTTCATACTACATCCTCATGTTGGACATTCATCAATCTAATAGCTAGTATGAACWTTTTAATGTGGTATTCAGGAAATACTAAGGTTTGAGGGTCAAATTTAGGAAGTAATTTTTTTGTATRTCGAGGGAGGTTATGTACCCATCCGAGGATTGCCAGATCATCTCTGGCCAACCATGGTTGATTATTTTGAGGTGGGTTTCCCCCTTATTCATTATGATCATTGTTATCCTCCATGTCGTCTGGTTTCGAAGCTGAGTGATCCGAGTTAAACCCTTCCTCGTCATATTCAAAATCTTCGGGCTTAGAGTAGTTACCAGCTGGTGTTTTGGGAATCATATTAAGGGGATGTTCGATCTTGGTGAGGGAGAAATCTATCAGGTCTTCTATTGTGTGAACAAAAACCTAGTCGGGGGTGTTGACCATTGGTCTTCTTACTTGTTTTCTACGAGGAAGTAATAGAGATAAGGGTAATGATCCAATTTGTTAGGCGTAAGCTCTTGTGATTCTTCTGAACCGGTTCAACTCCTCGTGAGGAAGAGCATAAGGCATTTCAGGGAATAAACGTTCTTCATCTTGCTGGGGCAAGTTACTCATTTCAGGAGTACTCAATGTATGTGGGTTTTCTTGAGAATGAATAGCCATGCATGTGGGTTGTTTTGAATCTACAAGTTGTGTGCAATAATATATCAGAATTATTATTAGCCATTCATTCATCATGCCCTCCTAGTGCCAATTTTTTTGAGGGGTCCTGAATCCATTTAACTCAACAAAAGGAACCAAACCCACCACCAAGTCCCAATTAGACTCTGCAGCGTTTGATAGTGGAATGGTTCTCCAGAACTTTCGATCCGACCAAATAATCGATGGGCTTTACGTAGTTATTGACAAGATTTATAAACTGTGAAAGTTCCTTCTTCAGTTTAAACGTTCTCTTTTTGTATTTTCTTTTATTAGATGGGTCTGATAAAAATATGTGTGCTGGTATAAACCAACTGGTAAAAGGGGGAATCTTAACTATTGAAGAAGATTGGGCTTGGGATAACCCTTGTTCTCAAGCATGCAGACAAATATTTTCACACCTTGGTATTTCAATTATTGACTGAGATATGATTATCGAAAGAAAACATACATGCAATAAAATGATGGCAAGAAAAATAGTTTCCTTAGCTATAACATTAATCACACATTAACACAATGATTTTCTTTCATCATTAGAGACAAGAACTACAAAAAATATCGAAACAACTAACTTATCAATAGATTCAAAAACTCTTACTCATTACAACATCCATTCATGGAATAAATTCAGAAGTAATTCCTCCTCAAATCCAATCACACACGCCTTTGATGAAAAAAACAAAAGTTCATCTCCAGTCCTAAACATGACTTCTCAATTAAGGTAGTTCAGAAATAGTTCTTTACAATTCCAAAAATGAGGGTCTTTGCAAAAACCATCCACCTTTTCTAAAAGGTCAATCCTCTTATTTATAACGAATCATTAACTAAAGATAGCTATCAAAAGTGTAATATAAGTAAAACAAAACATCGCCACATGGCGCTTTCATCTATTTGTCTTCTAAGAGTCATCAAATATTTTTACTAGAGCAGATGACTCTTCTCATACTCCGACCATTTGACGAAGAGTTCCTCGCATGTGTTAGCATACAGGAACCTGTGTTGGTCCATCGGGGCTGAAATAATTTATTTCACTTCTAATGCACGTGCTCTGTACTTGATTATTTTAACACTTAACCGTTGAAACACTACTTTAGCCTTAATCAGATGCTCCATGAACTGTTGTACTTGACTTGGTTCCATGCTCACCACCTTTTCTATATCTGAAGTCCACACCGATTCTTGTTATGCATGTTTCTTGACTATGTCATGCAAGTCGAAAAAGTCCTCGGGTGAGCCGAATTCTGGGAGGTCGATGCCTTTCATCTCCCAATTAATATTTTCCCAGCGCTTTTCGCAATCGGCCCACTTCTCCTGAATATCCTGTTATGGCTCTTGGTCCATTTTCACCCAGTATTCAATCACTTTCCTGATTCAGTCGATGTTGCTATCTCTCAGCACCCGAATGCCATTCTCTTCGGTGTCTCGGCCCTTTTGAACCATGCTGATGTAATCTATCCTTTCCACCACTTGATGAGAATTTTCATACCACTTCTCCACGTCCTTGCAGGTCACTAGTGCCATAAGGGTGTCTTATTGGAAGTTGGCTATACCTATAGTGAAAAGGTGTCGTTCATTCATGAATTTGGCATAAGTATCTTGGAACACACTTCTCAAAAACACCGTGGCTTGTGTGGAGTCCTGATAGTATTTTCCCAAATGGTGCATATGTTCCAACTCCTTAAGTGCAGCGACTAGGTCCTTTTCATCTCTTCTTTCTCTATCCAACGTGGCATTTGTGATAGCCACCCTGACACCAATAATATTGGACTTGTTGGCGTGTTCTGTGTTGAGTAGTGTTTCCTCTATGGTGATGAGAATCGAACTATCCAACGTAAGCCTCCTCTTCTTGGTGGTTCTCTTCATGATGGATTTCCTCTTTCAGTCATAGGAGATTGCTTATATATCGGCGACCTCATCAACAAGTTTGGGAATTTTTTGTTCTCCCCAAGTTAGAGTATTTCCCAGGCTCCCGATTGTCTATATCTATTCTAGGATGGATTCCTAAAATTATTCCATATGTCCCAAGGGTTCAAATTCCATTTTTTTCTCATAGGATGGTAAGGTATCGGCCAAAATTGAAGAACCAAGGGTAGGTTCGATACTTACTTGGTAATCGACTATCGAAATGTCGATTTCTTATTGTGGAATTTCCTCTTTCTGGCCACTTGATCCTAGCTCATCCCTTAAGTTGTCCATTGGGGTTCCCAGAACATCAAGTAGCTCAGTGTCTAAGGAATTCTCAACCTCAATATCGCTCTATGAAAGGTTCTAAATTGGAGCATCGAGACCTGGGGAAGATGCTCTCTCGGGTTCTCTTTCCTCTGTAATTTGCACTAGGTTCACCAGGGACACCTCTGAACTCTCCTCATCATCATACATATTTATTAAATCAAACAAGGGATTTGGTACAATTGTCCTTCTAGGTGTCCTCGCTATCTCAAGATGGGTTGAAATCCCCCATGGTGATCTGATCTGTGGTGGTGGAACTTCAGGGTTTTTTGTCCCGATGATTTATTCAAGTTGTATCGGATCTAGGACACTTGGCTCTCCTATGATTTCGATTTGGTCATCAGCGAGAATCCTTGACATATCTACCAGATTAGGGTCAAGTTTCAACTGATCAATGATTCTATGTGCCCCTTCTAGCAAGAGCAATCCCCTTCTATGTGCCTCTGTGGTCTTTGTCGCTCTGATTTATTCCCTAGATCCAAGGGCCTATTGATTCGACTGATCTATTGTCTCCACCTATTCATCCATGCTCATGACCTTGAACCTGGTCATATTTGGGTTGGCCATCCTCTGTACTACTTCTTCCCAGTCCTGAGCGCATTCTGTGAAAATTTCATCTTCAAACTTATCATCAGCGTATGGCCAACATGATGATACCTGTGAAGCATGTTGGAGGACCAAGCCTTTAGGGTCATTCTTGCAGAATCGACCTGTTGGGAACCTGAATTCAAGTTGGCTCAGCCCTTCCTATTTTTCTTGAGCAGTGTCCTTTATGAGATAAAACCCCATATGGAAACCGTAGGGTATGAAGGCTCGCTTCTTGTCCTTGACTAGTGTGGCATTATAGCCCTGAAGGATATTATGATAGCAGATTTCTCCCATAATGAGCTGGTTTGGGACATGAGCAGGTAAGAAATGCGGTGCTATGGTGGCCCCGAACACCCTGATATAGGTTCAGCGCTCATCTAAATACCAGTGGCCTACCTTTGCTACCATTTTATTCATTTTTGCGGATAATCTAGGGAATTCCTTTTTAAATATGATAAAATGAATACGAGCAATGAATTCATCGTAGATGAGTGCGTAGGATTTTTTATACCTGTTCTCCCATAGTATGTGAAATAAACGTGAACATGGAGCTCTGCAACATGCCAGTTTAGATTCATGCCGATGAAGACATTTATCATGCAGATAACATCTAGCAAGTATGAGGCCATGTGGAAAGCGGGTGCTTCCCCTTCTTTCGGCGTCTGATCCTATTGTACACAGATGCTCAATTGTTTGGAAATTATCACTCCCCAGTTGAAGCTGCTTCCAGAAATCACCGTTGTGTATGCCAAGGGAATCCATGCTTCGGAAAACTTGGAGTAGTCCTTCTCTCCATATATTTGGTAGATGAGAGCCATCAAATAGATGTATGTCTCCCTCAAGTTAACCATCCCATACCAACCATTGCTTCAGTTGGTAAACTTCTTGTCCTCCTTCCACCATGAGGCCATTAATCGACTGGTGTCGTGGAATTCATAGAACTTCACCACAAAGTCTATGTTTAGCCGCTCCTCTGGGTCTCTGAGTTTGTAGTAGATCTGGACCTTTTTCAGGAGGAAAAATTCGACACACCCGCAATTCTCATCGTTGATCAAGAACTTCTTCCTGTCTGTATAGTCGATTAGGCACTTCAAAACCTCTATGCAAGGGAAAACCAGGGTTCTGTTGGCTACCATGTGTAAATATGACTATTCAATGTTTGGGAACACCTGGTCATTGAGTGCCCTTATGTCTGATTCACTGTGTGGGATACACTCTGGGTATTCTTCCCATATGATTTTGTTGAAAAGGTCCCCCCACTGTGGGAGCATTACTTTGGATCCAGTTCTTTCTTCTGTATCACTGAAGATCGGAGGTTGTACAAAGTCTTTCTTAGTTGATATTTTAATGACAGGATCCACCCTAGGAGCATAATCCAAATGCCTCGTGGTCCCCAGAGAAGAACCTTCACATGTTTTAGCTTCCTTTAGATTGGGTTCTCTCGGTGAGTGTCTGGTTGTTAGCTTTCTTGGTATCATTTTACCTGCAACTAGAACATAGTTACAGATTGTGTAAGAGATCAAATGTATATATAAATCACGACCACTAAATTGACAAACTTGAACACATACCTATGCATATTTTTTAACCTGGTTTTGATAATATGAGGATCAACACAGTCTCGAGATTCTTGCTTTTCTCCTTTGGATTCTCTAGAATTCAAACTTGTGTGCAAAATGAATTTGTTCAAAACTATTCTAGAGATTTAAACAAGGATGAAATTACCTTGTCGCATCATCCATTCAATTCGAGTTATGAGTGTAGTTTTATCAAATTTGTTGCCAGATCTTCAAAGACGTTTAAAATTAAATTGGATCATGGGTTGACGGTGTGGGCATGGGTTGTGATGTGGCCTATTGGCAATTTCAAATTTTTTTTGTTCAATCGACGCATGAGGTAGAAACAAATGCGGAATGAAGCATTAGATGGTCTATTAAATGTCCAAATCCGATCGTATCTTATGCCACAAACATGACATCATTTTGCTAGTCCAGTCGGTGAGTCGGGGGTCAGGATTCTTCTTCGAGCACTTTTCATTGATATCTTCTTGAAAAATATCTGATGCCGATCGATCTTTCTGTAAAGAGATGATGTAGCAAGGTTGACCTAGAGGTGTGACTAGGACATAGGAAACCTTAAGATGACTCGAGATGAAACTAGGTCGTACGACACCCTTACGTGATAAATACACGTGGCACTTGAGATTGGCATCTTCATTTACTCATGCTAATTGGAATCGATACTTTATTTAAGCTACACATTCTAAAACCCAATCCTATCTTACCGATGTCGAAAAGTATCAAGGATCGACAATCGGTGATAAACCTACCCAAGTGCTCCTGGATCGATTCTCTCGAAATAGTCTTGATGATGAAAGTGTATTGGGGATTGATGATCAACGATATGTTTATCACAGACATGATTGTTTTAACCTTTGTAGATTTATCCGACCCTGATAAAGCGCATCGTTCATCGACTATCGATGATTTCTTTACGGCTTTTTTCAATGTCTATTCTTCCCGTATTTTTCCAACGTCGATGGGGATCGGTTATCTCCTGAAATTTTGTGGTGGATAGTCATGAAAACCAACTCCATCTTCTGCCAATGCTGATGGTGCATCGACGATCGACGATTAGTGTAAATATGTGGCCACTTACCTTCTTGAATTTTACCAACGCCGAACACAAGTGAGTTAGGTGCAAAGTTAGCTGTAGATTCTTATTTAGGATGTTAAGTTCTTTTGGACAAAAGGTTTCATAAGTTCAAACAACCTAACTTGATTGATAAGAGTCATGAAAACAAAACAAATATAAAACATTTCCCAAAGTGAAATTGATTTAGACAGTAAAAGAAAAAAAGTGGTACCCAAAAAGTGATAAAATTTCGTAAGGATTTTAGGGTGTGTTGAGCGCTCAACATTACCCATTCACATTCCTCCATTGGTTCTATGATTCTAGCCTCCAACATCCTATCAATTTCTTCTTTCACTTTTTTCTTATATATTGGGTTTAGTCTATAGGGTCTATGTCTGACCGGTCTTGCCTCAGGTCTGAGACGTATCTTCAATTCACCTATCTCTCCTTTTATTCCTTTCATTTCTGTGAACATTGTTGGGAATAGGTTGTTGTACTCACACAATAACTATGTTATGCTTTCTACTATTTTCTCATCCTAGTAGTCTCCAATGCTGACCATTTTGGGATTCTCAGCTATCCCAATGTTGAATTTCTTCACCTTGATCGGAAAAACAAATACTTTTAATTCCAGAGGTGGACCTTCCACCTCTCTTTCACCCTCAACATCTGTTATCTGAATGTTGTGTGGTTCATCCTCATCTGGTGCTTCTTCCTTCACATGGTAGCATGACAATAGTTCTTTTATTGTTTGTATGTTCTGTTGTTGATCTTCTGTCATAAGTTAAACTTCTAGTTCCTTAATGAATATCACCCCTCTAATTTTTTTGAGTGTTGAGTCTATGTTGGGGTTCTCATGTTCAAATGAGAAAGTGACTGTAAAATTTTGTTGTATTATTGTCCAGTCTGTAGTTCCTATGCTCAAATCCTGGTCTATATACCAGTTTGTTGGAATCCCTTATAATGTGTGAATAAAATGATGAGGCCATTCCTCTAGCAGTTTCATTCTCCATAGTGTTCTGTACTTCTCCAAGTGTTTTTCTGGTGTCCCCTGTCCATCATATTTATGCAGTTGGTTTCTTCCCTGTTCTATGGAAAATCTAATGCACAGTAACTGCTTACATTGGTACCAATCCTTGACTGTATCTTTGTGTGCACCCCACCATCTTTCAGGTGTTGCCTTGAGTGCTATATCTAGAGCTAAGATGATCTGATTTTCTAACACTTCATCTTTGTATATTTTCAAGAACACTTCTAAGTCATTTACCCCATGGAAGCTGGGAGGTTCTCTTATCTATGTACCTACCCATATTACTACACAGTCTATTCTCACGCATCTTCTTGTGGAGACTTCATGTAACCTCTACTGGAAATTCTCCAACCATGTATCTGATTCCAACGCACATGACGTGATACTTCTCCAACTGAGTACCCCATCTACAGTTGGATTCACATAATCTTCTTCTCGTGTAGTGGTTCTGTACAACTAGTTAATTTACTCCAGGTCTAAACAAGTGGATTCTACTAACCTTTCCCCTTCTGATGGATCTAATGGCGCAATGACTCTGTATTCTCCTACTCAAATGTAATCTTCCTTGTGTTTAAGTTGATTATGGCTCAATTTTCAAATGCCCAATCCAAGCCAAATGTTAGATAAGGTGTTGTGCCATCCACTATCTCTATTACTTTGAAATCAACTTTAGTGTGCACTCCATATAGATCTATTTTCACCCACTTTAGCCTTCCAATTGGTATAACTCTGTGTTGATTTGCTAGTTTTAGTTGAATAGGTGAATATCCTAAAGTGTGATCTCCCATACATTGCTATGTCTTCTTGGGTAACACATTTACTTTGGATCCTAAATCTATTATAATATCGCCCATGTTGAAATCTCCAATATTGGCGTTCAGTCTGAATTCTCTGCTTGTTCTCCTCATTGTATGCAAATGATTAACTATTTTTGGTTCTAGCTTTCCTTCTGCCTCTGTGCTACATCTTTCTAACATATTTTGTAACAATTTAACAGATGATAGATCATTTAGAAGTTTGACACAAGATTGTAGAAAAGAATTAATCATACTTACTTGTCCTAGGGGATGTGCTTCATTAGTGTGATCCGGCGATGGAGGCATCTCGTATGTTGGTACTTCTTGAGTATGTTTCATATTTGATGTCGATGCAATGTCTGGCTTCAATAATTATTTTTTGTCCTGCTTGAATATCTCCTTTTCATTTTGTGCATGGCCCTACAATATTTGTCATCATGGCCTACTGACTCGAAAAAGTTACAATATGAGCTCTTAGGTAATGGCTGGTATTGATGCATCATTGGACATTGATATGGATCATGCCCCTGTTTCTTAAAAATTTCACACCATAGTCCTCCTATTGGAAAAGGGTTTGGCAGTCTTGTTTCCATGTATTGCGTGAATGTTGGGCATTCATTCTTATGGTGTCCTTGTGTCCTACATGTGGTACACCAAATGACTTCTCTTTTGTCCTTAACCCTATTCTGGTTTAGTTGAAATGTTAAGCTCTTTAGATTCTCCTTTAACTCCTTTATGGATGGATCTGTCTTCTGATATTGGTTATCTTCCAGTTGTAGGGCTTCTTGCAGAGCCTCTACCGGGGTTTGAAACTTTTGTTGTTGCAAGGGCTATTTCATGTGTGGGAGTATTGAATTGAAAAACATATGCCTATTTTTCATATTTTTCATGACATACTTTACCTTTCCCTTCAATTGTTTGAATCTCTGGTCAATCTCCCACACAAATTCTCTTGGTTTCTGTCTAATCTCTATCATCTCATTCATGTATTGATCCTCTGAGCTAGGCTTCTGGAATTCATTTATCAATAGTTTTTTTATATCTCCAATTGTTCTGGTTTTCCCTAATGAACTATTTGCAGCTAAGATCATGTACCATCCATTCTGCTATCTATTAGCGTGATTGATAACTACGGAAGTTTAGTGTCCTCATCTGTGATCTGTTTTTCTTCCTAGATATTTTCAAAAATAAACAAGTGCTTCTCAGGGTCCTCCGATGCCTCTCCTTTGAATTATGGTAACCTGATGTTGGGATCATGTCCTTCCATCCTAAATGTTGAACTACTACCTCCGCGTGGTGTAGATAATTGAATAATGCTTCCTGAACTGGCTCCCCCAGTTGTTTTTCCCTGTGTAGATGTAATTCTTGTTATCTTCCTTCTCCCAAAATTCGGTTGTCAAAATGGTGGTGTTCTTATTGGTGTATTAGGTGCACATGGGTTTATGGGTTCCACACTGACACTGATATGGATAGGAGTGTTGCCTTTTGTTCCTTCTCTTGGTCCTCTTGTCTTCCTTTCATATGTCGCGCATAGGATTTCCTAAATATGCTCCACATCATAGATATCCTCTACCTCTTCATCATCACTTGTCAAGCGTTCCCTCATGGATATGGATCTCTTCTTAGTGTTCATCTTATATTGGTAGGGTACTCCACTACGCATTCTTCTAGTTGTTTCCATGATCTTATTGATCTTGTCTTCCTCCATCATGATTGGGTCCAAGGCCTCCTCCTTCTTTCCTTTATCCATTTCTCCCTTCATTTCTCCTTCTTTTGTCAATGCTTCCCCCCTTCCCCCATGCACGTAGAGAAGTTTAGCTATCTGAGGCCATTTCCATTACACCTTTGTTATATAGTAATATCTTGATGGAAGTACATAACGATCTGATATACCTACCTCAAGGTCCCTTCAAGAACTCTTTCTTTTCCGTGCTGTAAGAATTCACCGTATCTACTGCAAATTCTATGATAAATCCTACAATAATGTTGTCTAACCACAAATATACTACATGCGTAAATTTATTGTCAACTTGTTGAAACTACGTGATCTCTATAGGATTCCAATCTAGCTATTTGATCCGATTTGTAGGATGGTTTTATTTCAACCTTAATATCCAGTCTTGCAACACATGCAGGAAATCACAAAAAAAATACTTCATTTAAGTCATTGAATACGTACTTGTCGAGATATTTGCATGGTGTTAACTTCAATTTTTTGTTATCCTTCTGTGCAAACTTTATCTCCTTTGTTTTCAACCAACTCTCTATATCTGCCTTTTTTGGGTTCCACAGTCTCAACATCCCCTTTTATATTCTCATTCTCTTAATGTCTTGTCATCAGATATGGAATTCTTTTTACGCTTCTTCGGCAGATCTCATTCACTCAGTCCCATCCTGTTCCAACTGGAAATGGAACCATTTGTTGGTTTCTTATTCTAATTTATCAGTCATCTACTTTGATATTACCTTACTTTCATAGGTTGACCCAGGTTCAGGTGTAACAAGATCCCAACAAAATCCCTCTAAAACTATCACCCACCTGGTAAACCATAAGCAAACACAACACACAGGGTGTACTGCATAGTCTCACCCAAGATAGATCTATGGGTAGCTGCAATACTCATGTGCTTGTAGCCGGGGAATGAGTGGAGATATGTGGTTGTACCTTGTGATATTTATTTATTTAGTCTAATCTTTTGATTAAAACAATCATTCTTATTCATGCATGTAGAGTATTATATCTAACTAGTTCCTTCATTCATTCATCTAGTATTTAATTCTTAACAACAATAGARATACATACATTCAATCACACAACACAAGATTTAATATGGTTCACCCCCTCCTAGTCTACGTCCACAAATATCTGGCTCTCAAGCTCTTTATTATGTCATGTCGTGCGTGTTTATAGTCTTGGATCTTACAATMTCAACATCCTTCCTGATCCCTGTGAGGATGAATAGATCGCATCAGGCTTCTCAGCTTGCGATCTAACCCTCRGGATTGAGTTKCTCACTCCTTCTCTATCTCACCAACTTCCGAAATGTTGTAGTTCTTACAATCCTTACAACTTCTAGACTCTCTCTACCTCCTAGGTAMTATTGATCCCTTTTTGTATCTATCCCACTCAGGAACCCCTCTTAGGTCTCTTCCTTTTTCTCCCTAGACCTCCTAAGTACTACTTATCTATATTCTTGGCTCATCATCCATTACATTATATTGAAAAAACCCTAACCCTAACGTAGTTAGGTCTCCCTTGCATGCACGCCTCACATGCTTCCCTCACACGTGATGCTTTTCCTTCCAACTGTCCTTTCTTCCCTTCGTGCTTCTCTCCCCCAAAATAGCCTTTTTCCCAGAATGGGTCTACGTCCAACAATGCTGAAAGGATAAAAGGGTTTGACCCTAACGAAATTTTTGTGGAGAATATGCTAGAAGTGGGATTTAGCAACTCATTCATCCATATTTTTCTAAATGAAGAACAATATATTCACTTGGACGCTCCTACTCACAATGTTGGCGACTTAGAAACGATACTCAATACCAATGAATTTTACAAGAAGAAAGGTAAGGGTCTCGACGAGAAGAGTGCCCAGACCCCAAATGTTACTCCTAAGACTACAACATATCAGAGCAATTCTCCAGTTGCCCACCCTTCTATAAAAGTGACCAACAATAGTTCATGTGGTAGAGGAGAAAAGAATCTCCCTTTGAGAAAAATTAAGAGCTCGTACAATCTTCCTCTAAGAAAAAAGAGGAAGAACGTCATGTAAGAAGACGAATACCAATGCCTAGAGAGTGACATCAATATATTCTCCCTTGAAGATATGGAGCTTGAGGGAAACATCGAGAAAATGTTTCCTCCACTGGATCAGTCAGGGAACATGGCCCACCAGAATTCGCCTTTGGAAATCATTGAGAATGAGACCTTCGACGGAAAAGAGTCATTTGTTTTTCAGAGCATTGTTTTTGAAAGGGAATCCAAAAAATAGATTATTAATAAAAGTGATGTAAAGAATAAGAAAGGAAAATCTTGTTCATAGGTTGACTGAAGAGATATGCAGCCTTCCTAGATTTCTAGAATTCATAGAGCAATCAGTGATGCATTGGACGACTCCATTGGTGGTATCGAAGTGGAAAATACAAAGTTAAAGGAGAGGATTAAGGAACTGGAAGAGACCTTAATGCCTCTTCCACTTATTTCCATCCCTTTGGAAATTGTTGGACCCACCACGCCCATTGCTAAATTAAAATGATCCTCAATCTTACTTACATCAGCCAGGATCTGTCATGTGGATAATAATATGAAGAAAAGAATGGCATTGATCACAGAATCTTGGGAAATTTCGAAGAACATGATTTCTTTTGGCTCGAGGGTGCATGCCTTACATGAGTATTTGCAAGCTGACCTGAAAAATGAATAAGGTCTTTACCTTGATGTGGTGGTACCCTTTGGTGTTAAAGTTTCCAACATGAAAGAACTAGGGAGAAGAGAGGAGGATCTTCCCTCTCTAAGTCGGATTAAAAATTTGAACGCGTGCTGGAAAGAAAAGATAAAAAACTTGAATAACATTGTTCAAATGTGAAACCAATACATATCAAGGAGGGAAGAATAATTCAAAAGGATCACGGAGGTGGACCTGACCAGAAGCACTAAGTAAGTCCAAGATCCCAAATTGATCCTCAACTCGTTGTTCCTAACAAAGCAACAATTTTATGAGAAAGTTGAGATATTTAAAGGGTTGTCAGTTGAAAAGTTCTATGGTATACTTGAATATAATGAGAATGACATAGACAATTGGCTAGTGGACTACTCCATGAAAATTTAGGATATTGAAGAATCATTACATGGCATTTCTGTTGATCTAAGAGACTTGGAGGGCGAGTTGTTCAACATCAAAATCTGGTATGAAATCAACATGGCACCAATGAAATGTTATATTG
This sequence comes from Picea engelmannii, assembly GCA_009831015.1. NCBI lineage: Eukaryota > Viridiplantae > Streptophyta > Pinopsida > Pinales > Pinaceae > Picea > Picea engelmannii. Next base: position 260,600 of record ML790094.1, on the reverse strand, counting down.
AAGAATGGTTTATGAAAGATATTGACAAACTAACCACTGAGGGGCAAGAAGCATTTGAGACGGTTCCTGTAACCATCAATGAAGAAAATAAAATGACACCAACAAGAAAGTGAAAACATGGGAAACCATCATAGTAATTTTTTGTTGATCACATCCTTATTTTCTTTATCAAGTCCTTCATCCAGTTATTCCACCTCTTTCACTAGAAAGGTTTAACCGAAGACTGATAACTCCTCTTGTTGTTCTTCTATTGCCCACCATCTTATTTCTAAAGAGATTATTTCTTGTATTTATTTTATTTATGGTACGTGGAATCCCCGATCCCAATCTTTATGACAGACACATTTTTAATTTCAAAGAATATGTAATAGACTATATATTTTTTAGAAATTTTGAGAGAGCTATTTCAGGAACAATCTCGACTGTACTTTGTAACCATGTATTAAGAATATAAATTATTTGAGGTTGATCTATCATTATCTTTATTTGAGCTTCCCATGTGTCCACTCTGTTAAATTTCTCTTATGCATGTAGATCATCTTCTTTTTTATTTTTATGTGATCATAAATCTTTATTTTAAACTATGATGGATGTGAGGAAATTTTTCTTATTTATTGTAAATGTGTGAATGTGTTTGGTTCATGGTCCTTTCTCAGGAGATTTCCTTTAAAAGAAAAGAAAACATTTTCCTTTTTATTTTCTTGCAATATTTATATTTCTTTGAATTACCACGATGGACTTATGTCAAGTCCCACATTCTGAATATCTAGAATTCCCAAGAAAATATGAAGAGGAGTACCACCTCTATAAAAATGCAGGGGGATTTACATCCTCATGAGGTTGATGTTTCAGTCCTAACGAGTTCAAGCATCAACAATTGGGTAGATTCATTCATCCTTAGGGGAAACAAATCTTGTTTCTTCCCCCAAATGCAAAAGAAACCATGAAATATCAACTACATTATTCCCAGAAGACAAAGAATTCTTTGATACCACTACTTATTTCAATGACTCTAGTGGTAAACTCCATCTAGGTTCTCATATTCACTATTGGAAGGGTCCTAACAATTCAATTGGTGCACCCTCTAATATTATCTCCCTTGATAAGGTCATTACTCCCTCTCAAATAATATCATATCTTAACACTGATAGGGATTGTTGACTACATTTTTGGTCAATAGTACTTAGCCAGAAAAGCATTGCCAGGCTCCCCCCTCATTCTTCAATTTCTTGTGCAAAGTCGTATGCACTCCCGTTGAGTTACTGCAACACATTCAAGGAAGATGTCTTCAAATATCTCATCACTCAAGAATATTTTAGAAGTTATGATATGGATAACGAATGAACATATTATTTACATCTCGGAATACAAATTTTGAGATTGCAGTTAAACACGAAAATACATAATCAATGATTCCAATCTCATAATACAAATTGCAGTTAAACACGAAAATACATAATCAATGATTCCAATATGAACAATAGAACTATGGAACCTGCAAATATCATATTAAACCTGTGAACAAAGCATTTCTCCAGGTATATGTGGAACATATTTTCAATGTTGAAAATTCCATATGCAATACCATGCCAATATGCATCAAGTGCAGGCTATGTGATGAAATATCCTTTATAGACATAACAACCAAATGATGATAATGATTGGAAATTGAGCACACTTATTATCTAACAAGGGATTTGGTTGATTTTCTTTAGATAAGTTGAGAAAATAATGTATGATGTTGGAGTCTTAACATTGAAGTGATCAACAATATGAAAGATTCTGGTTCAAACAATATTTTTCAAAAGTTTCTTAGGTGTAGGATAAAGGGTGTAATATTTCCTCTGGTGGACGATCTTTTCATACAAGCTATGCTAATCAATAAAAAAGGGGACACGAATGATGTTGAACTAGAGGATCAACCCTTTGATCTACTCCTATTTTTTCCAACATTTTTTAATTGTTCCATCGAGTAGAAATTTCACTAGATTCTAAAATATTAGGGATGGTGATTGACCAAATTGAGTCATGTCGAGTTGTTTGATGTTGGTTTTTTTTTGTTAACATCATCACGGATTGATCAATTATTTCCTCAAATGTTGAAACTAGACAACAAGTACCTTGGGTTTCTCATGATACTACAATAAATTGATTGATCAACTTGATAGAAATGGCCTCTGAAGATGAAGATGAAGATGAATATGGATCCCAAAAGTGACCTATTTTTTAAACATACACACTCAGTTAATGCTTTGCTCAATATCAGGGTTATCTTCTTATTTCACAACAGATCATTTGTGTTATAAGAGAACACAATAATTATCCTATTGAGTTCCATGATGAGATCCTAAAGCTTCGAGACAAACATTAAGTTCATAATAAGCCTGAAACCAACAAGAAAGAAGCAGTGAATGACAAATATGCAGACATGGATTTACACGTCAACATTAATTAAAGACAAAGGCACTAACAAATGAAATGTACATAATAAAATTTTCCGTAAATATTATTAAATGGTGGTGATTTTTTTAGTTCGTTCAATCTGAAAACTACCAGAAACGTTTATAAACAATATAAAATATATATCATAAAACCAACTTAAGGGTAAAAAATGCTTTGAGAGAGGTGTTGGCGCTCAAAAGCGCAACGTAGGGTACCATGATTGCAAATGGTTGCCAAGCCTTATTATTTAATTATATTTAATAATATACTAGTAGATGGGACCCCTTGTATGACTTATGGGACTATGACGAAGAAGCGACACTTATATTTTGTTTGCCTATGTTTTGGTTGCGACACAAACTCTACAGCTTATTTGCCTCAAAATCGTGGTTAAAATTCTTATGATAGGATGTTGCAGGAAAGGTGGTTAAAACAAGGAATAATGTTGTCTTGATTATCTCTCATAAAGTATGATTATGTTGCTTGTAATGGATAAAGGAATTACACTCCAGTTTTAATGTTTGATATCAAATATGTTTTATAGTGTAGTTGGGTGATGATTTCGACCCTTGCTACAATGGTTGGCGCATTGTTTTAATTGTAAGATTGGTTGTATCCCTAGGAAATTGTTATATCTGAAATGGGGATAGTGGCAATGGTTGGCGCATTGTTAAATTGGGACATATAGAAACTTTGGTATAGTTGGATGCATTGATCGATTTGAATGCTAGAGGGAGATGAGTTCTATAGTGGGAATTCTCGTACTAGCCATGAATGAAAGTGTGAAGGGAGAAGCGACATGCAGTAAATGCACGTCACTCAAACTCACCTCGAGCCTGCCACCCTAGTCATTCTTGCATTATTCTTTATTGGTTGTTGTTGATCGACATTGCTCAGTTGTGGAGGAGGTATACAAGCTGGTCTTTTCTCTTTAAGAAATATTTTACACAGGTATGGGGTTTTCTTGTTTTTCCATCCATGAACATCCGCTCTTCTCTTTAAGTCAATAGTTGGCTCTTGTTTTCTCACAGTTAGTGTATTTACAAAGTTTTTATAATTAATTTAGACTATGTGTTGGTTGATTTTCAAGTTTTTTTTTGTTGTGGTGGTTGTTTTGAGACCATTGGCATTAAAAGAGTCATGGGTGTCTTTTACTGGTGTATCTGTTCACAATTTTTTTATGAAAAGAATGTGGTTGGGGATACTCCTGGGCCTGCTTTTCCTCTGGCTCTTTGTTTTGGTTTTTCATCTTTGTTCGAAAATGGGTTCTCTCTGCCTCTTACCTATGGGTTTTGTGGACACTCTGCTTGTATGTCAATATTGTTGGTCTTCGTGGCTAATACACCTGAGCCTTAGTCCCGACTTTGTGAGTATTAATGTGGAATATTGTGATGGGAGTGAACTTTTCGTGTTCTTTTTTGGCCAAACCCTAAGGTTTTCATCCCTCTTTCTTCTGCCACCTACTATCCACTGTTGCGTGGAAACCTATGCATGATCATGAAGGCGTTGCTTACCCATAATTTGATGAAGGCATTGTTCATGCTCTTTTGTATGGGTGTGGGTTTTGATTAGTCACTTACTATGCAAGTACGGAGGAAGTGTTGGACTCACTTATTCTCTTTAAGTTACAGTCTGTCCATATGAATTTTATGAGGTCGATAGCAATGTTGTGAATTATTGTTATAATATAAAATTTCCATGTTTTATTGTAATTACAAAAAGCATCTATGTATAAGTTATATGTTTCTCGAATGAAGTCTATGAACCAAACTAAAAGAGGATGAGGAAATTTGATGAATTGTGGTTCGATTAAAATTATGGTTATATACAGGGATTTGTTTTGGGGCACTTCGCGGGACCCTATGGGTTTTAAGAACTTTGTTGATGTTGACATTATGGGTTGTAGCCTGTTGACTCCAAGACTATCTATTGTATCGACTATAGTGATTATGATGTTGTTTATTTTTTAATTTTGTTATGTACAAGCAGTATTGTTATTATGTTTATTTTTTATTTTTTGGGCAATTGGTTACTGTGTAAAACAGTGTCAAAGGCAAGTGAGCATTTTTGTGAAGAAAGCACTAGTTTTGGGTTGTTTTTTTGGAAACTTAGTATTGCTTAAACTTTAAATTTTTTAATGGTAAGAAAGTTTGATTGCAAATTGACATTAGAGATGGCATGGTTGATGTATCATTTGAACATTATCCATGATATATCCCCCCCCATTCTACCATTTGCCGCTAAATACACCCCCTTCATAATCCCAATTTCACTTATTCATCTCCTGTTTTGTGGTATTTATTTTGAAAAGGAGTCTGTGTGGAAATGAAAGGAAGTTGATATGGGAAGAGTTGAGTATTGATGTTTTGAATTTGTTTAGATACATAGTTAATTTTTTTATTGATTGTTTGAACAATATTCATATATTAATTCCCCTCCATGATATCATTTTTCTCTAAATACAATCCCTCCATATTTCCCATGAACCCTATCAATTCCCTGTTCACGTGACAATTAATAAATGACATGTTATGGATGGATTACATGTGTCTCATAGTAAATTATAGAGCCAATTGTTGATTTATGTCAGTAGAGTTTCATGTATGGTTTATTAAGGAATTCATGACTGACAAATTGTTGCTACAGGACGAGTTTTTTTCAGTAGAGGCAACAATGGTCGAAATAACAAAGGAAGGGGGAAATTGGAATCGAGGCCATAGAAGGCCTAGATTTTATATTCATTTTGGAAATGAACCGCAAGAATTAAAATAGTTGTTTCAAGTTGGGTTATTTAATTGGGTTGGCCATGGGATATTTCACCCTCGACCAGAGAGGCCCCCTTTCTAGCAGCCTCAAATTTTTCTCGGTATCCTCGTTCCCCCACATGTGTCTATGAAGCCGGAACCTCTTGCAAATGACGATTGGAAAGAAATTGTCAATCAACCTTCTTATCACCTCCATGATTGGCCCACTGTCTCATTTCCATTACCGCCACCACCACCTCCAATCAATCCTAATGCACAATTTAACCATGTCGTTTCACCAATACAATCTTCACATGCTAGTAAGATATTGAAAATTGACATCCCACAACCTATGCTAGATAAAGTAAAAACAACGGCCTCCCCCTCTAGTCCATCTACTGAGTCCCCTAAATATGTGTCTTCATGCCTCCACTTAAAATATGACTTCTCCCATGTAATCAATGCCATACAGCCCCAATGGTCTAATCAACCACGGGCCACTTTAGAAAAGTCTAAGGGAGACAACAACGAGAAAAGGAAATATGCCTCTCAAAACAAAAAATATGGATTTTAAATGTTTATTTTTATGATTTTCAGTGATGAGGACAATGTTTAATGGTTTTCATCATATTTTGGACAACAAGCCTTATTTTTGGATATTTTGTGGATAATGTGGATATATTGTTTTTGGGATATGATATAAATTAATGTTGATATTTAATATTTAGTTTAAATGATATCCATGGGAGCTACAAGGGTGTTATATGGTCTAAATGATTATTATTTTTTTGTACTTTTTATTTGATGGTTAACAAGAAGAAATGATGGGAGTCACAAGGGGTCCCACCTATTTAGTTATTATTAATTACGACCCTTATTTCTATATTATTATTATTTATTTCTCCTAAACTAATTTGTTAAGTTAATTTGACTTAACTAAAGAAAGTAGTTGAACTACTTCAATTGATTGGGAAAGAATAAAATCTCAATTGGATGAAGAGACAAGAGGAGAATAGAAGGAGAAAGACAAGACTAAGGTTTTTTCTTTAGTTAAACAAGATAAGTTCAGTTTTCATTCATTTATGAGTTTACTTGAAAGCCTAATCCTCTTGTTGACAACAGGGCCTTATTGTAGCCAACAAGGTTCAATATTGAATCTTACTTTCCAGTCGCTTGTTTTAGAGGTGTTGATTCATCCTAGATTGTCTGTGTATTCTTGTTTGTTTGTCAATTAATTTTCATGGCTAATAAAGAATATCTTGCAGAGTCAAAATGGCAGCACTTTTTTACAAACTGATCCAGATCATTGATTTCTGTTTTATTTTACTGTTGGACTATTTTTGTATGGTTCCCATCAGAGATCTCTAAATATGACTTTGGTCCATACCCTCGCAGGGGTTTGTAAAGAGAAATACACTTTTGGTATCTCATAATGAAATAAAATCAGATTATTTTTCTGTCTCATACATGTGTTTTCATGACTTGGTTCCTCCTTTCTCTTTTGGTCTCCATGTTTACTTTATTGTAAAATATGTATACATTCCAATAGATTTGTATAGATTTTATTTTACATTGCAACATATACAAATCATAAAACCAACCTTAATCCTTGTAATTAATACTTGCAGATTGAATGAATTTTTTTGAGGCTATAAATCCCAGGTGACATTCCCAACTATCTTGTCCTAGCGAAGAAAGATCTGAAAATGATTTATCAAGGTATTCCATACCTTTTCCTCAACATTTATTTGATGACCATACTAGGGATATCTTCCATCTCTCTCTGTTTGATTGTATTCACGATTATCTTTGAATCTTTCTACTTTTTTGAATACTCTTTGACGGATTTTCTCATGACAGTACCTTCTACAAGGAAACCTAATATTGAACATGGTCTTAAGGACCAAACTAGCATTTCCTTGACTTTATTCAATACCATTCTAGAAACTTCTAGTACTTGGGCCGAGATTGAACGCTCTTGGGAAGTAGTTGAACAATATATAAGTATCCGTGAATGCTGGGAAGCTAGGCAATGGCAGCCTAGAAATCAACAGTGACCTCCCTTTTTCTAAGTATTTGTTCTTCATTTTCATGTCTTCAAATTATCGCATTTCTAGGAGAAGAAGAGGATTGTCCCCTGAGGCTACTCCTATGATTTAAATAGGAAGGAGGAAAGCCATTTTGTTAACCCAAGAAAGCAATTTAAGGAGTACTTTGTCTGACTTTGCTAGCTCACCCTTTTCTCCCTTTCCCATCACTTCCAAAATGGCATCCATGGGTGGTGCTAGTGGTGCTGGAGGTACTTCATCATCCCAAACTTTAGCCTCATTGGTAATTGGTAGTCTATATAGTCATCAAGTTCCTATACAATCAAATACCAACCCTGCTAAAGTTATAAATAAGTATGGGCTTTTCCAATTTGAGGAATATGCTACTACCACCCCATGGCACGTATCTTCTCCCTTGAATCTAGAACCCGCTACTCATATGTTACCCAAATTTAAAGAGCATCTTCCTAGGTTCTCAGGGAATAACATTGTTTCTACAAACGAACACCTAGTGGCATTTTCTAATGCTTGTCACAATATCAGGGCTAACGATAATGGTACATGCATGCGCTTATTTGTTAACTCCCTTGAAGGAAAAGCATCAACTGATTTATTTGATATCCCTCCAAATATCCTCTCCACTTGGGAAGAGTTAGTTTATTGGTTCAAGTCCACTTATGGACAATCCAAGAGCCCGGGCGAATAGTTAAGGGAATATAACAATATTTCTTACAGAGATGGTGAAACCATTAAGTCCTTTAACCTTTATTTCACCAATTTGTACAATTAATTCCCCAAACCAATCCGCCCCCAAAACCAAGCCTCCTTCATGTACTACTATAATGCACTTCCTTCTCCTTATCGTCATAGGCTCAAAGAAAAATCTATTGAAAATCTTGGCTCCGCTCTCCACACTTTCATAGAGTACAAAGAACAACTTGAAAGAACAGGTCTCCCTAAAGGAGATTCATTCAAACAAATAGATATGCCTTCCATCCTACAACTTTTTCAAGATATGAAAAATCGAATGATATCTTATGAACAAAAGGGGAAGTTTCCCTCACTTACTCCCAGGGCATCATCTTCTTCCTCAATGCCTTTTAGGAAAACAAATGAGAACAAATTTCATCCCAAGGCCATCATGTCTCAAAGTTGAGATAAATTCTGCAAAGAAAATCATGAAGAAAGTACTTGTGAGATTAAGAAGAGTGCCAGAGACAAAATATTTTGCAAGAAGCCTGAAACCACTATCATTGTTCCATACTGGGAAGAACCGAAAGATGTCATGATTATAAATACTAGGAACAAATCTTATTCCCCTAAAGGAAAATATGACCCTCCTCATGATTCTTCCACTCCAACCCCATATTCACAAGGTACTAATGTACAAACTATCAATATTCCTAAGATTCAAGGAGTTCCTTCCCTTCTTCCCTCTTAGAAGTATAAAATTCTTAACCAATTGGATAATATCAAGGCCGATGCTACTCTTTTGGACATGGATTTTGTCCCTGAACAACAAAATTATCTCAAGAATTTTATGGAAGGAAAAGATTCCACCATAGAAAATATTTTTGAAGAGGCAAAATAAGATAGGTGTAAATAATTTTAGACACCCTGTAAAAAACTCTCCATTTTTCATTTCTGTAAAAATTATGGATAAGATATCCCATTGTTTGCTAATTGATGGTGGGCCCAAGCGTAATGTCAAAAATCATTATGGAAGAGATAGGATTATCATGTACTAATGAAAATTCTAGAAGCATGCTCTCCTATAACAATATACAATAGTCAACAATAGGTGAAATCAAAGATGTAACTTTAGTTCTATGTGCACATATTGAAATAAGGACAACCTTTAGCATCCAAGTAATTGACATTGAAATAAGAAACTATTCTATTATCCTAGGAAGAGACTGGAAAGCCCTAATAGGTGGATACCTTTCTCTTGACGGGACACACTTATCAATTCCCTGGAATGGAAAGAATATCATAGTCCTAAGAGAAGGAAGAATTTCTCCATACATAGAGAGTATTCCTCAACCGAATGTAAGTTATCTTGAGGAAGACTTAGGGGTGTACTCTATCTTTGTTTATGAGTGTGACAGAACTTTAGAACAAATTGATTTAGAAGACGGTATGTGGAACATGCATTTCGATGGATCATGCTCAATGAAGGTAATGGAGATGGAATTATATTGTACTCACCTATAGGTAAAATCCATAACTTTTATTATAGGTTAGAGTTTTCTTGCACGAACAATGTCACTGAGTTTGAAGCCTTACTGTTAGGCATTGAAAATGACTATAACCTTGGTTGCGGTCATCTTACAGTTTTTGATGATTCTGAACTTGTTGTGAACCTTGTGCGTAAAATATACTCTCCTATCAATAAGTTGATGAAACGCTATAAACAAATTGTTTGGGCTCTTATCTCGAACCTGTTATCATTTAAAATCACTCATGTTAAGATGGAACTTAATTCAATGGCTGATAAGTTAGTTGTATTTTCGGCATCCCCTACTCGAAAACTTCTACCTCAAAGGCCTGATTGTACTTTTCAATCTTTATATTGTCCTCACATTCCAGATAATTTATAATCATGGTAGGTTTTCCCTAATGATGAAGGCATATGTGCTTTCATACAAAATGAACTGTTTAAGCCTATGGAAGATGACAAATTTACAAAAGGATTGAATCCTCTTGAGAGTTCATTTTTGTCGAGTGATGTGAGCAACAAAGAAACACATAAGGAAGAGGATTCGAAAAGGAAAGTGGGTGATACCATTTTCTTGAACCTTTGGACCTCCGAATCTCCAAAGATGGTTAAACTAGGTGCCCAATGTTCCGACAAAGAAAAGGCAAAATTCACAAAACTATTATGTGAATTTCAAGATGTTTATGCATGGTCATACGAGGATCTTAGTGGTTTTGATCCTACTCTCATAAAACATGCCATTCCTATCAAGGAAGGGATAAAACCATCGAGGCAAAAACAAAGATTCATTAACCCCGCACTTGAAGCTACTATTAGAAAGGAGTTGGAAAAACTTTTGAAAGATGGTATAATCTTTCTAGTTAAATATTCTGAGTGGGTTTCAAAATTGGTTCCTGTTAGGAAAACAACCGGTCATATTCAATTATGCATTGATTTTCACGTATTTAATAGAGAAAGTGTTAAAGATCATTTTCCTCCCTAATATGGAAATGATTTTGCAATAGGTTGTAGGGTCACAAATGATGTCCTTACTTGACATTTTCTTCGGATATAATCAAATCAAGGTAAAAAGGACTGATAGATACAAAACCACATTTACTACATGATGGGGCACATTTACTTATGAACGCATGGCTTTTGGCTTGTCTAATGCAGGTGCCACTTTTCAGCGAGCTATGAAAATCGGTAAGATTATCTAGGTTTATCTTGATGATTTGACTGTCTATTCAAAGAATCGATTGGATCACTTTGGTCATATCAGAAAATCTCTCATGCGATGCAAAAAATTCAACATTTCTTTAAATCCTTCTAAATCTATTTTTGGCATCACCAAGGGAAAGCTCCTTAGACATATCATTTCAGATTCGGGAATAAGCATAGATCCTGAAAGGATTGCTCCTATTCTGAACCTTCCTTCCCCCACTTCCAAAAGGGAGGTTCAAGCCTTTATGGGCATTATCAACTTCGTTCATAGGTTTGTTCCTAATTTTTCCTTAATGGTTAAACCAATTCATAATATCCTAAAGAAAGATCGCTCTTTTTCTTGGACATTTGACGTCGAAAATGATTTTGTAAGGATTAAGAAGGAAATTAGTTCTGCATCGGTTCTCGCGAAACCAGACTTTGAGAAATATTTTATCATATACACTAATGCCACTAAGGAAGTAGTTTTTGTTATTCTCTTACAATATGATGACCAAAATAATGAAAAACATGTAGCTTACATGAGTCAAAGTTTATCATATGATGAGTTCAAATACTCTTATATTGAGAAACATTCCTTTGCTCTTGTTAAAGTTGTAGATAAATTTCACCACTTTATCCTAGGCAAACACACGTAGGTAAAAGTCCCTTTTCCTACTGTCAAGTTTTTTCTTTCACAAAATTATCTTTCAGGGAAGCTTTCACATTGGCTTACCAAAATCCAGGACCATGATTTGACCATCATGACTTCGAAAACAATTAAGGGACGAGACTTATCCCTTCACTTAGCTCAACATGTTGAAGCAAGTGAAGAAATTGACGACTAGGATAATCCTCTTTCAACATTGTTTTATATTGAGAGCCAAGACCTTTCTATTGTTGAACATACCTGGTATAAAAATACGGTACATTACTTGCAATATCAGAAATTCCCAAATGACTTAGATCCTCATCAAAGGAGAAGGCTCTGTCTTGAATCTTCGAGATATATTATTTTAGGAGACTTTTTGTTCATGAGGTATGCAGATGGTATATTACTTTGATGTGTGAATAATGAGGAAGCACAAAAATTGTTACAGGAAGCTCATGGGTCTTCATATTATGTTATGTACATTGGTGGCCAATTTTCTGCTAAAGCTATTGTTTTTAAAATCATCATAAATGGTTATTATTGGCTTTCAATTTTTTGAGTTTCTTATAAGTTCGCAAGATCTTGTGACAAGTGCCAAAAATTTCTTGGGAAAGAGTGCCTTTCTGCTATGCCTTTACAAATTGTTCTCCCAAATTTTTCATTTTCTAAACGAGGCCTAAAATTGATTGGTCCTATTAATCCTCCGTCTTCCACAGGGAAGATTTTCATTTTGACAACCACTGAATATTTCACTAAGTGGACTAAAGTTGTCCCTCTTAGACACTCATAGGACGAACATGTAATTTCTTTATTGGAAACTAATATCTTCTCCATATTTGGAATTCCTTCATAGATTATTACATACAATGGTCCCACTTTCATTTTCGCTAAATTGACTCAGTTTTTAACTAAATTGGGGGTAAAAAATTTCACTTCCTCAGCTTATTACCCTCAAGGAAATGGGCAAGCTAAGTCCACTAACAAAAACCTGGTTAGGATCATAAAGAGGCTCATTGAAGATGAGCCTCGTTAATGGCACACCCTCCTCACTTAATCCCTTTGGGAAGATCGCACTACCACCAAGGTAAGCACAGGTTTCAATCCCTTTCAGCTTGTTTATGGTCAAGAAGCCATTCTGCCTACTGAGCTGGAACTTTCTTCCCTATGACTAATGCTACAGATCGAAGAATTAAATTATTCCAATGTCCCTCAAAGGATAAATGCATTATTATACTTAGAAGAAAAAATAATGTTTTCCTTGGAAAACATAAAGAGAAGACACAAAATTGTGAAGAGATATTTTAACAAACGCGCAAAAGTTGTCAAATTCAAAGTAAATGTGAAAGTATTTCTTTGGGACTTGTTATCGCACAGTTTGTAGTTAGGGTAAAAGACGGATGAAAGGATGTCAAACTAGCATAACTGAACCAATCCCACCACTGTCACCTCAATGGGAAGGTTCTTTCTGTTTAGGGAGGTAAGGCCTAGGGGAGACATCCCCGGTGACCTGGTGTTTTGAGAAGGAAAAGGGTTTAGCAAGGCTAAGTGATAATAATCCCCCTCACAAGTCACCACCTGATCAGAAAGTCCTGATTAAACAACCAATAAAGATGAAACATAAGAGGAAGTAGTAACCAATAAGAGTACCTTCCCGAGACAAAGAAACAATGAAACTATGCATGTCCAAGCTTGCTTGCTAGTTGGTACTTCATATAATCAATGACTTTCTGATAATAAGAAATTGAGAAATAGTATTGATGAAGCAAATCAATGTTTATATGACAACAATGATTACAATATCACTTCTCAATAAATGCTAATGAAGCTTCACAATAAAAAATGGCAATTTATCATCAATGTAACAATACTTGAAGCAACGCTTTAGCTAATCATTAAATTGCTTTAAAGACAAATAGATGTTGCAATGAATATGTTTATAGCACAAGAAAAGGATAGCA
>ML790094.1:184256-203871 GCA_009831015.1 Picea engelmannii | reverse complement strand
AAGGTGACTGTGGAGGGGAAAATATTCATGGTACCTGGAATCGACGTTGGCCAAAATCACTCGGGCTCCTTGGAGGGTATACCCATGATTATGTGTGGGATGTTGCAACAGGGTGTAAGTCTGTTAAGTAGGTCATCAATGTAACTTTTCCACCCACTTATCCCAGCCCCTTCTTGTCTTGATTTCGTGACATTGGATTTCATCACCAACTAGTGACTTCAAAATAAGAAGGTTTGTTTTCTTGGTTTGATTCTTAGATTTTATTAGTGATTGATGTTTGTTTTCTCTAGTTGGCCATAATTGTTTTTCATTCTTTACTCGGTTTAGCCAACATCATTCTTCACCGTTCACATAGGATACAAGGGTTTCCCCCGAAAGATCCGGAAGGCTACCAACCTTTGCTTCGAAATTCACCAAAAGGATCTCTAGAGGGAGTAGTTGATCACAAAGTTTCTTTGAAAGTTGGAAGCACACACTCCTTGGAAGGATTTCGAATTGTTTTGGACTCTTTAGAGGCTTTCCGCCTCCCTGTCAATCTGACATTGATTGTTGTATGAAATCCATGTATGCTCTGGATGAAATCATTAAGATAAATTGTTGTTGATGAAATTTTTTAAGTACCTACTGGACCTAATGCAAGATCTGGAGTAGAGGATCCACATTTTCACAGTGAATCTTTTAGGACCCTGGCTCACACTGTTGGAACTTCCATTCCTAGTTCCATCCCTTTGACCGTACATGATATGTACGGTAACCTAGGAGTCAGCCCTAATCGACCTATGGCATAACAAGTTCCTGAGACATATGTTACCTACACAGTACCTTTAGACCATTTTATTGGTATTACCAGTAACGTCACCACCGTTTCAAACCAAATTTTGATTGGTTCTCACTCGATCCCTACTCTCCAGATGGCCCATTCTACTATGGTCATGCAAGCTACCATGATTTCTACTGGAAATGTGGTTAAATCCCAAGCGTCGATTGGGACACCACTTCCATCTAGACTGAATCCATCATTTCCCTGGGTATAGAGCTATGAATACTTCCATTGCTATCCCTACCCAGGTTCCATCTAGAGTTTTTCAAATTTTTGTTCCCCCTGGGTACAATGTTGCTAGTGGTTTTATTCCTACACCTGCCCAGGTCCTCTCCAGAGGGTCTTATCCACCTTTTCTTGGAGGATCTGGCCCTAGTGGATCCAATCCAGTTGGAGGCACCAGTCATTCGTTCACTTCTGGTTACAAGATTCTTATTGGAGGTCAACCTCAAGCTAGGGGCAACCTCAATTTGGGGTTCAAACTCAAATTTGGGGACAACCTCAACTTGGGGGGAAACCTTAGGTTGGAGTCCATAACCCATTGTATGGACAAAATGCACCTGGATCACAATATCAACTTTGGAACCTTCCTTTCCAAGGAAACCCATAATCATCTGGGGGGAAACATCCTCAAGTTAACTCTTTTGTACCCCCCAACTTCGGTCAACCGTATCCAGGTTCCTTCAATCCCAATTGGGGTTCGAACGTTCAATCCAGTGTCCTTTTCCAATGGAACATCTCTAATCAACCCAACCCTATGGGCTATACACCTCCCAATCCTCCACAACCGATTCTATCAGGACTGTCCAATTATTTGCACACTTCTTACAGTCCTACTGGTATACCTACATGGCTTCCCCCTCGAAACTACCAGTTTCCACAAGTGAATCGACACTTTCCTTTCCTGGCCACTTTGGATTTACTTGATTTTTCTAGGATTTTGAATGATCCTATATTACATTCTCCTTACTGTCCCATCATATCGGCCAAGTTACCGTATGACATTCCTAAATTTGACGGTCGAGTAGGAGAAGATCCTAATAATCATGTTATGACTTTTCATCTATGGTGTTCATCCATCCAAATCCTTGATGGATGACTCCATCAGACTACGAATTTTCCAACGAACTCTCACGGGTTCGGCAACAAAATGGTACATCGAGTTACCTCAAGGTTTATTCAATGAATTTAACACTCTATCCATGGACTTTCTGACACATTACCAGTTACCAATTCGATATGAGATGGGAACCGAAATTTTGATTTCTTTCAAGCAATCCTCATCCACTCATATTTATGATCACATCCATGAGTGGAGGAGGAGAAGACGTTTAATCAAAGTTCCTCTTCCTGATCAACTATTGGCTGAGTGGTTTACCAAATCACTAAAGAGAAGGTGATTAGTCATGCTCAGTATCTTGATATCGTTTATTCGCAAATAGGAACACATTACAATTTGATCCCTGACGCTCCTCGTCCTTCCACAAACCCTACCCCAAAACCTCCAACAACTTCTTATGTTGTTTATGGTGTGATCGACACCTTCCATGCTGAGACCCAGTCTACACACACTGGTCACACCAATCCCAAATCTAATAATTCTAATGCACAAAGCACTCCTACTCTTACTCCTTCCACCGGTAAGACCATTGAGGTTAATTCAATTCAATCCATGCCTACTGGAAATAATCAAAGTAAAAATAAAGGGAAGGGTAAGAATAAGGAGGAAAAGAATAATAATCCACAATCTGATAAAACCAAAACACAAACCGCTGATGAGAAAGATAAACGTAAACCTCATTACCCCTGCCTTATTTGTGGTGATGATCATTACATGAAATATTGTCCAAAACGCGCTGAGTTTACCAAGTTCCTCCAAGGGACAGGGAAACCTTCTACACCTATCGTTTTGTCACAACCTTTCCCTTCTCAGGAGAAATCCCAACTGGTCATTCATGACCAAGCTACCCCTTCTACCTCTTCCTACGTCCTTATGTGTACTAGTGATTCTAAAAAGAACGAAGTTGCAGTCGTGACTTGAGCCAAAGATTACTCCGTCCAAAGAGAAATTTGGTGATATACCACATTCGTTGGTTCAACCTTCTCCCTCAACTTCACCTCCCAATAGTCCTCTTCATCTCGAATGATCAAGTCTCTATACAGTCCTTTTCCCTCCTCCCAAGGGAGTTGTTCAAAATTCTATGTTTAACTCTCACACCCATGCTGCACAAAACTACAGTATTGTAGAAGATCTTGCGCAAGAACCCTCTGCAATGTCATCTCTCGAAGTCCTTCAAAGTTTCCCATCTCAACGGAAGGAACTGTTAAAGGACATTGGTGGAATTGATCCCACAGATACTAATCCAATAATCTTTGACTTGGAAGATCACATTCCAAGGATTCTGTAATATACCAGATATAAAAAGTATGCAGAATAGAAATAAAATGTTAGTAATGGAAGAATAATAACAATATAACCAGAAAAATCACCACAATAGAACTGAAATGATATAAGAATAACAAAAGAAATAACACTTTGATATTGAAAGAAATTTTCACGTGCCTCTTCGAGGGGGAAACCTCCAATTGAGTAGAGCTCTATTAAAATAATATCCAAGCTAGGGTTCTCATACCCTCGACTCCTATTTATACTAAATATGTCTATCAAAAGAAGCATCTAGAGGGATCCTTCTAGAAGAAGAAGCTTCTATTAGGTATTCTTACATCCACCTTATTCTATTTTATTGAAAGGCCTTATTAATATTGGCCTTTATTACATCCGAATATATTATTCTACCTATGTGCGGGTTAGGACCCTAACATTTTTGGACAACTGAGAGGGGGGGTGAATCAATTGTTACTATGCTTAAACAATTATATCCATTTTTTAAATTTATTACAGAACTTCTCATTGATGATCACAATAAATAAGCAGTAGAGTATTCAACATCAATCACACACATGTATAGTACAAAGACAGATATTCCTGAGGAAACCCATAAAGGGTGAAAACCTCTTCTTCTTTATATGATAATTATTTTCTGTACATTATCATTCTTATGAGCACCAACTCATAATGAGGTTACCACCTCTGTTTTGCAAGCTGCTACTTTCTGAGAGCACAAAATCTCTGGTTTCTCTAGCACCCACTAGAAGGAAGTACCAACTCCCTCACTGCTCCAACACCAATTGGATGGAAGCACCAACTTCCAGTCACACAGGCACCAACCTGTATAACAAAGAACCAATGTTCTCCCTAGCACCACCCTGCCACCCTAGTTTCTCTAGTTTCTACCAGATGGTAGCTACAACTCCTTATGTTCAAGAACCCACTTGACACTCAGAGGAAAACAGTCCTCCCTAGCACCTCCCAACCACCCTGAAATATAAAACTTTTCTTTCTATGAATTTATTACAGTGATTCAATAGTTTTCACTGGATTACCAGGCTTATCAATGTTCTTCTATGCTGCTCTGATCTCCTATATCAGTGTCTCTCTACTTGCATCTCCTTGAGCTTTCTGATCTTTTGCTATATCTTTGCATGTCCATATCAGCCTTATTTTACTGTATCAGTTATGAATATCTATTATTTCCTTCTACTGTGTTGTTTCTCCTCTAGACTCCCTTCTTCTACATGCATAATACACTCTTAAAAATCACAGCACCAATATCTTCTTTGTTCTAAATTTTTATAGTCTCTTTGCACCTTGTCCATGATGCATGCACTATCCCACTGCATACACTTCACTGCGTTCATCATCACTATCCCTTCTCTTGAGATCTTTTGGCTTTACTAACTGTAACAGTCTTTGACCCTTTTCCATCTATCATTTGACTCTATGATGATTTTACACTCCACTGGCAGTTTCCTCGAGACTCTTCATCTTCTCTATCGATCACCCTGAAGAATCTTTGAATTCTCTAGAAGACACCATCAGTGGTCTTTAACAGTTACACCAAGGCTCTTCGGCCCCTCTGGCAGCCACCCTACAGCTCCTCAAATTCTATGGAAGATGAAATCACTTCGTTCTAGCAATTACTGAGAGAAACTCTAGGCGTTCATGCGTTTTGGCACCTTCTCTCTTCCTAAAGAAAACTTCACAGTGGGCACTAGCTCTTATGGCTAATCCCCTTCCTTTCAAGTGACGTCTGGTGGTGACCAAATGCCTATTCATAAGGCACTTTCACGACTCACGTTTTGGGGATCTGGGGATGAGGCATCTAGACTCTCTAAGTCGCGATCTCTGAAATGGAGCTTAGTTGCATGCTAGCTCCTCCCTTAAATCTTCAATGATGTAACCAATGGTTGTGACCACAACCCTATTCAAAAAGGCATTTCACGATTTCACATTTTGGGTTTTCTCTCACGAGTCTCTATGAATCCTCATATTGAAAACCCTGAAATGGAGCTTGGTTGCTCTAGATCCTTCCTCCAACGTGACCACCAGTGGTGACCACAACTTAAATCGAAACTGCATTTTGCAATTTTGCATTTCAGGGATTCTCATGTGATTCCCTTGACTCCTCCAACTTCCAGTACCCAAAAAGGAGCCTAGCTATGCTATCTCCTTCTACTCACGCGACCATGGGCGGTGACCAGGGGCCAAGTTCGAAAATGCATTTCGCATTTCTCGTTTTGGGGATTCTGTGAAGAGTCGTCTCGACTCTCCATGTCGCAAACTATGAAATGGAGCTTGGTAGCTCTAGATATGCTCTCCACCTCTCGACGATGTGACCACAAGATATGAACATTGGTTAGTCATTTGAGTGCTTCGCTCTTCAGATCAACGGTCCACGATCTGTGGTGATTGGATGCCTATCCTCCATCCTATAACTTCAACTTTTGGGACTTTGGGGGAGTATTGATGCTAAAACTCCTAAAACTAAACTCCCAAAGTGATTTCGTTCTTGCATCACTCAATGATGTGTCATAAGCTGAGTGGTTGCCACGTGTCACTCAGAATTGTGATTTCCAGTGGCCTGAAATGCCGAATAAACTTGACACTTGTCCTCATATGATTGTGCCACGTGTCCTTGCTGACATATACTGCCACCTGTCCTTTTTGACGTGGCCTATCATGAACTACCTCTTGGATATGACGACCCAGATTCATCCTTGATCCAATGACTAAGACTATTTTATGATTTCTCATATCGCGAGTTTGAGAGGTTAGAACACCTCGTTCCTTTGACTTTCCAGTCAGCGAAGAGATGATCTTTCACCACGTGTCCTTCTTGGATCGACATACCATATTTCTCCTCATTTTGATGGCTCAGATCATTTTTCCATTTCGTGTTTCGTGAGTTGAAATAATAGAGAACCTCGTGCCTTTGACTTTCCAGTCAGCAAAATGATGATCTTTCGACATGTGTCCTTCGGATCCAACAACCCACGACTGTCCTCGATGGACGGATAGGATCCCTTCACATTTTTGGAGATTTGGATGACTCCTAGTATTATCCACCTTGCAACTTCACCAGATCTAATGGTTGTTGGTCCTTCGTAATTAATCCAGATCTGACGGCCCAGATCTTATCACATTTTCGCATATCATGAGTTGGAAGGTTAGAGAGCTTCCTTCCTTTGACTTTCCAGTCAACGAAATGATGAATTGTAGCCACGTGTCCTACCTGGTGATGGATGGTCCTCCTATTTTTGGGACTTTGTAAGCCCTCTTCATGTTGAAATTTAAGGATCGTGTAGGTTCTCCTAGATCCGACGACAGTCGGTCCCCGTGCTCAGATCTAATGCTTGAGATTTGTCCTCCATCTGCACGCTCCTCCTGTCTGAATTCAGATCTAATGGCCATCAGGAATTTGGAATGGGTGATCCAATGATCACTGTCACTTCTCCTTCCTATGTGTTCTTTCCATCAATGACAAGTGCATTGTTCCTGTGAACATGCCAACAATTTTCATGGTAGTACGACATCTATTAGGCCAAAACCTACGGGTGATTGGTAAACTCGTAACTGCCAGAGTTAATGGATCCACGGGAGGTTGTTAGACCATGTCATGAGTCCTGAAGGAGGTGTTGACCACCAAGTCAACAATCTCCCCCTTAGCACCAAATGAGGTACTCGACATCAATTGAGAAAACTTGAACCCGTAACCTTTCGCTCTAATACCATTTTTGCGGTAGTACGACATCTGTTAGACCAAAACCTGCGGGTGATTGGTAAACTCATCACTGCCAGAGTTAATGGATCCATGGGAGGCTGTTAGACCATGTCGCGAGTTCCAAAGGAGGTTCTAACCACCAAGTCAAAAAACATGTCTACCCCCTTAAAAACAGCCTTGTCCTCAAGGCTTGAGATGTGGAAATTGCTGCAGAATGGTAGTTGGTTCCCAAGTGGCATCTGCTAAAGTTGTATCTTTCCAATGGACTAGCACTTCCTTGATGGTTCTCTGACATAGGTGACGCTCATGCTGGTCCAAAACTGCTTGTGGATGTAGCCAAATGGATCCTTCTTTAGCTAACTCGGGAAGGTTGGTTTGAATTTGACACTTAGCTCCAATCACCTTATTTAAGCATGAAACATGAAAAACAGGATGTAGCTTCGAATGACTGGGAAAAGCTAACTAATAGGCTACTTGTCCCACACACTTGAGAACAGTATAAGGACCATAAAATTTGGGTGCTAGCTTCTGAAAATGCTCATCCTTGAGGGAAGTTTTCTTGTAAGGTTGCAGTCGAAGAAACACATGATCCCCTTCTGCAAATTGACATTCAAAGAAACCTTGATCTGCTTGTTGCTTCATGTGATTTTTTACCATGACTAAATTCTCTTTGAGGGTATGAAGAATAGCCTCTCGATCTGTAAGTGTTTGGTACACCGTCTGGACCTTTGAGGCACCAGGTAAGTATGAGAGAACTGAAGGTTGCTTCTGTCCATATACTGCTTCAAAAGGAGTCATGTGTGTAGCTGTATGGTATGAAGTGTTGTACCACCATTCATCTAGGGGTAACCATTGAGCCCACTGATTTTTCTTTTCCGAGGCAAAACACCTCAAATATGTTTCTAAACACTTGTTGACAACTTCTATTTGACCATCAGTCTTGGGATGATAAGTTGTGCTGAGATGCAATTGGGTGCCTTGTAGCTTGAACAGTTCTTGCCAAAAATTGATTGTGAAAGTGGGGTCGCAATAAAAAACAATAGAGTGTGGCATTCCATGAAGCTTGAAGACCTCATCCATGAAAATTTGAGCCACCGTGGATGTTGTAAATGGGTGTTGAAGAGCGCAGAAGTGAGAATACTTGGAAAGGTGATCAATAACCACCATGATGACTGATTTATTTCCTGATTTGGGTAAGCCAGTAATAAAATCCATAGAGATATCCTTCCAAATAGCAGGTGGAATCGAAAGCGGTTGTAGTGTGCCTAGAGATTTGACTGTTTCTCCCTTTTTTCATTGACACACATCACATTCAGTGACAAAATTACAAATGTCCTGTTTTATACCATCCCAGAAAAAAGAACGTTTGACCCTGTCATAGGTTTTGGTGAACCCGGAGTGCCCCACTGTGGGTGTAGCATGAAGCTCAGAAAGTACCGTGGATTTAATCTTTGATTGTTTACTTAAATACAAATGACCTTTGTATCGAAGCTCATCATGGAGCCAAGAGTACCCTGGGGAATATGGAGCATTGGACTACAATTGTTGGATCAGATGCGAAATTTTGGGTTCTTGTAGCCATTCCTGGCGAACAGCTTGGAGCCAATCTAGCACAATGAAGGAAAGAGAAAAAATGGATCCTTCATCTTCATATTTTCGGGAAAGTTCATCCACCACCACATTGTCTTTGCCTTTCTTGTAAATGATCTCATAATCATATCCAAAGAGCTTAGTCACCCATTTTTGTTGCTCTGGAGAGAAAATGTGTTGTTCTAGAAAATACTTGAGGCTTTGATGGTCTGTCTTAATTTGGAAAGGTTGCCCCAATAGATAAGGGCACCACAGATCAACGACATGCAGAATAGACAACATTTCCTTTTCATAGATTGATTTTCCCAGATTTCTTTCAAAGAGTTTCTTGCTGGTAAAGGCCAAAGGTCGACCCTCTTGCATAAGGACAACACCAATTCTTTTCCCTGAGGCATCACCTTCCAACACAAAGGTCTTTGTGAAATCTGGAAGGGCGAGGACTGGAGTGGTGCACATGGCCATCTTCAATGTTTGAAAATCTTGAGAAGCGGCTAGAGTCCAAGTGAAAGAGTTCTTTTTTAGGAGAGAAGTGAGCGGTGCTGCAATCTTTCCATAATTCTTAACAAACTTGTGATAATACCTTGTTAAGCCCAGAAATCCATGCAAGATTTTGAGAGTCTTTGGGTGAGGCCAGTCTTGCATAGCTTCAATATTTTTAGGATCCACCCTGACACCATCCTTTCCAACCAGATGACCCAATTATTCTACTTCTGAGGCGCCAAAAGCACATTTAGACTGTTTCAGGAAAAGTTGGTGTTGAGAGAGTAGATGGAGAACTCGATCCACATGAGCAAGATGGCGTGTCTAGGTTTTTCTATATATGAGGATATCATCAAAGAAAACTAAGACAAAATGATGGAGAAAAGGACGGAAGACATGATTTGTGAGGCTTTGGAAGGTGGAGAGGGCATTACACAAGCCAAAGGGCATGACCAAAAACTCATAGTGGCCCTCATGAGTTCGAAAGGCAGTCTTGGGAATGTTTGCCTCTTTCATACATATTTGGTGGTAGCCCGAATGAAGATCAAGTTTAGTAAAGAATTAGGCGCCACTCAATTCATCCAGGAGGTCATCAATGACAGGAATGGGAAATTTGTCTTTAATGGTAAGTTTTTTGAGGGCACAGAAGTCAGGACACATTGGCCAAGAACCTTATTTATTCAGGACCATGACCACAGGAGAAGAGTAGGGGCTTGTACTAGGGCGGATAACGCCTGCATTAAGGAGTTCTTGGACCATTTTCTCAATTTCATTTTTTTGGGAAAAGGGGTGACAATATGGATGGATATTGGGAGGAACGCTTCCGGGTACAAGGGGAATGGAATGATCGTGAACACCATGAGAAGGAGGTAGTCCTTGGGGAATGGAAAATACAACTTGATGTTTAGAAAGGATGGATTGGAGGTCTTGCGGCACTGAGGGTGTCTTTGTTGCTTGTATGGCATGGAGTTGGGAAATAACACCAGAATGACCTTTTTTGAGCATCTTTTCCATGCGATGGGAACTAATGATCTCAGGTGAACCAACTGTGATGCCTTGGAGTTTATATTGGTGACCCTCCTGGTCGAATTGCATGGTTAATTCCTTAAAATCCATGAGAATGGGACCCAAAGTCCTTAGCGAGTTTGCACCCAACACGATGTCACAACCACCCATGTCGATAGAAAACATATGAGATTTCAGGTGGTAGTCACCAATTTGGAGACGAACATTTTCACAATTCCCTCCACATTTCATGGAACCACCATTGGCAATCATGATTTGGAAATTATTGACGGTATGGATGTAGCAATGAGTTTCTTAGGTTATGCGATGATGAATAAAATTATGGGTGCTGCCACTATCAACCAAAATGATTACCTTCTGATGCTTTATGTAATTGATTGGCTTGAGGGTTTGGGGAGTGGAGAAGCCAGTGAGAGCATTGAGGGAAATGATCGGTTCAACTTTGGGAGGGTCTGAGGGAGGGGTTATGTAAGTAGTTTAAGGTGACTCAGACACAAGGGGAGTTTCAACATCCTCTTCTGAAATATCCTCGGATATGGCCATAAGAAGATTTTGTTCCTTACACTTGTGGCTCGGGAAATATTTGTCATCACAATTATATCAAAGGCCTTTGAGTTGGCGTTCATCCATTTCATCCCTGGTCAATTTTTGGATCTTTAGTGGAGAAGAGGGAGTAGTGGGATTTATTGGTTTAGGGTGAGGGATAAAGGAGGGTTTTCGGTATTGAGAAGATACAACCTGTTGTGCTTATTTATATTTTCTAGTAGCCTCCACCCAAATCTGAGGCCGAGCCATGAGGACATGGGCCCTAATCTCCTCCTTGAGGCCACTAATAAAACACTCTTGGAAAAGGCATCAGACATGCCCTCTGTCCTAAATTCCAGGCGCTCAAAGGTAGCTATAAAGTCTTCCATTGTTCCTGATTGCTTCAAATTTGTCAAATGGCCCAAATGGTTGGTGTCAGTGTCAAAGCATTCATAAAGCTCTGTCACAAAGTGTGTCCAAGTAATATACCCTTGATGAGAATTTTTTCTTCATTGCCACCATTGCCAACGTTCTTGATCTATATGGAGAACACCATATCAAAGTTTGGCCAAGTCATCTGTAATGTCGTATAAAGAGAAATAATGTTCCATTTGGGTTACCCAACCAGTGGGGTCTGAGCCATCAAATTTGGTCACATCCACCTATGGAAGGCATAGGTCATGTTGAAAGTGATGGTGCTGAAAGTTATGGGAATGAGCGGAATGTTCACCGTTAGTATGTGGAGGGGAGTCAGAGGAAGGGTTATCTGTAGGGATATGAAGCTTGGTGCAAAGTGATGAATAGACATATTCAAGCTGGGTTGTCAGGTCTTGTTTGATTTCCTCCATTGAGGATTGCATGGTTGTATTGATGGCGGAAACATTGGCACTGAGTTGTTTCACTTCTTGTTGGGTCTCAGTGAGACTAGATTTCAAGGTATTGAAGTGAGCTTCCAAGTCTTGGCTACGGGTATGGGCCATGAGGACGAGGGAACCGAAAAGGGGCGGGTGGGGTCAATTTTTTTTTTTGGCTGAAAAATGATATGTATGAAGGTGATAAGGGAGAAGAGATGAATCCAATGGAATAGTTCTCAAATAATGGTGAAAATGCAGTGATGAAATTCCTAAATGCTTAACCAGGAAGAAATGTGTAGTGATTTGGCAACCCGAACATAGTTGTGCGGAAATAGCTCTTGTCTGCTTTAATTTGTTTATGTTTTTGTCCCCAAGGTTTAGGTATTCAAGGGTTCTATAGACAAGGGTTTTCCCTGTGCTATATATCTCTGATATATGTGAAGGGTCCAACAGTAGTACTCGACCCAATATCTCAGGGCACTAACTAAGGAGGATAGACTGTACCTTTAGATGTACTACTCGACTACCTAGGTACTAGAGAGTATCTTCCCGAGTGTTGTTCTCGGTGGCACTATAGCAGTCAAGAGACCGATCAGTTTATCTAAAGAGGGCTTCAAGTAATCTAGGCCAATCCGTACACAGGTGTTGTCTAATGCGCTACCACTCGAAGGGGTACCAACAGGGGTTACAAGGGTGGCCAACAGATATGCGCTTAAGTACCACTTGTATTTCTTGCGTAACGACAGATCTCTGTGGCTTAAAGACATCAGAATACGTCTCTACCCTGAAAAAAAAAATTAACCCACACTTTATGCCGAGGAAAGTGCTCTGATACCACTTGTAATATACCAGATAGAAAAAGTATGCAGAACAGAAATAAAATGCTAGTAATGGCAGAATAACAACAATGTAACCAGAACAATCACCACAATAGCATTGAACTGATATAAGAATAACAACAGAAATAACACTTTGATACTGAAAGCAATGTTCACGGGCCTCTTCGAGGGAGCAACCTCGAATTGAGCCAATCTCTATTACAATAATATCCAAGCTAGGGTTCTCATACCCTCGACTCCTATTTATACTAAATATGTCTATCAAAAGAAGTATCTAGAGGAATATCCTTCTAGAACCGAAAGCTTCTATTAGGTCTTCTTACATCTACCTTATTCTATTTTATTGAAAGGCCTTATTAATATTGACCTTTATAACGTATGAATATATTATTCTACCTATGTGCGGGTTGGGACCCTAACAGCTTCCTCCCCAGTTAGCATTTCAGATCCAAGTTGTTGTTGAAAACAAGAATATCTGTAGAACTATTATTGATGAAGGAGATACAACTTGCATCATGTCCATCACTTGTTGGAAATACATTGGCTCTCATACCCTCACCGAATCACACAATGCACTTAAGGCATTCAATGGTACAGGATTTAAACCCTATGGTGTTCTTCCCTCATTGTCTATTACGTTGGAAGGTAAATTAGTCAATGTTGAGGTTGAGGTCTTCGACGCACCTCTTGATTATAACCTTTTACTTGGTCGTAATTAGATTGATTCCATGCGTGCAGTTGTGTCCACCTTTTTCCATGTGTTACGTTTCCAACACCAAGGAAATCTCGTTACTGTTGACCAACTTACCTTATTTAATTCAGATTCTCATACTAGAAACATTCCCTTTATCTCAAAGACACCCCCTGGTTACGAGAACGTCGGAGTGGGTCTCTTGAAAGATTCAACTTTGATGGGTAAATTTCCAATCCCAACACCCGATATTCCCCCTCCTTTCATTACCTCTATTAACATGATATCCACCACTATTCGTGAAACCCCTGAGTCATATGACCCATGGGTAGTACCTATCCTTGGTGATTACTCTCGTTATGGCAACCAGATGCCTTTAATTTTGGTCAAATCCGCTTACCAATCTATTCAATCAGCAACACCCTCCTCTTTTTCTCTCTGTGATTCATCTCCTGATCCATTTCACGCGATTTTTCCTACGGACGAGATGATCATGTCGGTCATGTCTATGGAAGACACTCCCTGGGATGATGTACATCATCACTCTATTCTATTTTTAGAGTATGACATCACAGAGAGTTACCAACAGATTTCAACTCTGTCGACCGTTGTTCACATTTCTTCAGTTCCCGATTCATCACACAATCTTTTGTACGAAGGGAACTTGAGAAACATTTTCCCTACCATCCCTCTCGACATACTTGTTAAACCTAGAGTCGTGGATAATGTTAATATTGGAGCCTCCTTTTCTACCGACGAGGTTCACGAATATAAATCCCTTTTCCAAGAATTTTGCGATGTTTTTTCTTGGAGTTACAAAGAGATGTTAGGTATCGATCATGATATCATTTTGCATGAGATTAAGACATACCCAGATGCTAAACCCGTTCAGCAGAGACTTCGCCTAGTACACCCACGCAAATCCATTGCTATCAAGCTTGAAGTTGAAAAACTTCTTAAAGATGGCTTCATTTATCCTGTGGCTTTGACTGATTGGGTATCCAATCTAGTTCCGGTGAATAAGAAACAAGGTACCATCCGCGTATGTGTATATTATAGGGACATTAATTAGGCTTGTCCTAAGTAAAATTACCCGACCCTCTTCATTTACTATATCATCGACGACTGTGCTAACAGTGAAATCTTCTCTTTGATGCATGGTTTCTCTTTCTATAATCAAATTAATATTTTACCCATGAACCAACAGAAGACCAATTCTATTTTCCCTTGGGGAACCTTTTCTTACAGTAAGTTACCCTTTGGTCTCAAGAATGCTAGCACGAATTTTCAGCGTGTTATGTCTTATGCTTTCCATGATATTAAGCATAATGTGCAACCCTATATTGATGATCTACTGGCGCATTCCATGCGTCACCAATATCACCCGACTCATTTGAGGGCATTTTCGTACGTTGTCGTTATTATCGTATCTGATTAAACCCAAATAAATGGGTTTTTTGTGTGGAGTCTGGTCGACTGCTTGGTTTTATTATGTCGATACACGGGATTCAAGTATACCCTTTGAAGGTTGAGGCTATCCTTAATCTACCTCTTCCTTCCACTTTACGCCAACTCCAAAATTTTCAAGGGAATGCAAACTTTTTACGTCGTTTCATCCCCAATTATGATGAACTAATGAAATGATTCACTCAACTACTCAAGAAAGGTTACGAGTTTGTATGGGACGATACTTCTAACAAAGCCTTCGAATATTTGAAACTTGCCTTAACCCGTACACCATTATTGTTTCCCCCTGACTGTAGCTAAGATTACTTCCTCTACTTAGCTACTTTGGGCTCTACCATTGCCATGGTCTTAGTACAAGAGGATGATTCACATGCCGAAAATGTGATATATTATTTGATTCGGAGTCTCACGACCACCGAGACCAAATACCTCCATGTGGCGAAACTGGCCTTGGCAGCTGTGCAAGTTGTCCAATGTTTTTATCATTATATCATATTACACAGAACCATTGCTATTTCTGATTTCAACCCTATGCAGCATATCCTTACGCTCCAATTTCTAGGGGGAAAATACTCAAAATGGATAGTGATTCTCCAGGAGTTCGACTTAGAGTTTGAACGCGCTAAGTCTAAGAAATCTTTGGTTTTCGCCAAACTGATATGTGACCTTCCCTCCACTGAGACAGAAAATGTGGCAGAGGATTCCTTGGCCGACGAATCCCTTTTTCTGATCAATTTTGATGACCTATGGTATGGACATATCATCATCTATCTCCATAATCAAACTTTCCACCTTGATCTATCTAGTACAGATTGTCATCGTATACGATATCAAGCCTACAAATACATCATTCTTGGTGATACTCTATACCTCCGCAGTATTGATTCCATTTTTTGACGATGTCTCACTTACGATAAAGTTGAGAAATATTTGAATGACTATCACTCCAGAGCATGTGGCGGTCATATGTTTGAGTATGCCATTTCCCAAAAGATCTTACAAGCATGTTATTTATGGCCTTCTTTGTTTAAGGATTGCATCAATGCTTTCCAGAAATGCCATGCTTGCCAAACTTATAATAACAAGATAAGATCTCATCCTGATCCTTTACATCCTATAGCTTCCGTTGGTTCATTTTCCAAATGGGGCATTGACTTCATGACATGTAACCCTCACTTGGTCGGGGGGCATGGATACATCATTGTAGCCATGGATTATTTCACCAAATGGGCCAAGGCAATGCCTACATTTGATAACAACGGGAAAAATGCAACATTGTTCATATTCAATCACATCATTACTCGGTTTGGTGTCCCTCAAGCTATCATTACTGATCACGGTAGCCATTTTCAGAATTTTATGATGTCTGAACTTACTGAAAAGTTGGGTATTCACCATGAAAACGCAACCCCCTATTACCCACAGGCCAATGGCTAGGTTGAAGCAATCAACAAAGTTCTCATTATTAAGCTTTGATGGATGATAGGAATTCATAAGAGAACCTGGCACATGATGTTTTTCTCATCATTATGGGCCTATCAGACATTTGTCAAGTCTATCATGGGATTTAAACCTTTCCATCTATTTTATGGTATCAAGGCTATCATGTCGATTGAATGTGAAATACCATCTTTGAAATTGGTCGTTGAACTTCTCCCCAATACCTCTATCGAAGAAGAACGTCTTTTGTATTTGATGCAACTAGACGAAACCTGTCATGATGCCACCCTAGTTATTGAAACCCAAAATAAATGTGTTAAAGCCCAATATGATAAACATGTCAAGCCACGTGTTCTTTTTCTGAAATTGATCTTGTTCTCCTTTACGAACATGATCATGATTTTCTAGGGGCCAGTAAATTCGAGGCCATGTGGAGAATTCCTTACATTGTCAAACGTGTGTTGGAGAAGGGATCTTATGAGATAGTCGATTACGATGGAATTCCTTTGAGTGAACCCCAGAATGGGCTTTACTTAAAGAAGTACTATGCTTAAGTCATTTTTGCATGAGTGCTTGTACTTTTAGTGTATCATACTCTTGTCTTCTTTTTCATTGTTTAGTTTCAACCTTCAGCTGCTTACCTTGCATTGTGTTTAGTTTTCAAATGTCGGTGTCTTCCATAACCTACATTGGCTTTGATGATGGCACTAGTCGCAGTACTTAGAACTTAGCATATGCTGCTTGGGCAATCTATGCACCTACAAATGAATTGATTATTCTACATGGTGTTTTCCTTGGACATGCAACTAATAATATCGTGGAATACAGTGCAGTCATCGAATTATTGACCGACGTTGTTTCACTTGGAATCTGTCATCTTATTGTACGCCTCAATTCACATTTGTTAGTCCTACAGTTGAGTAACGTCTACTCCATTCGAAGTCCTACATTATTAAGGGTATATTTACAAATTCACCTCTTGGAACGTCATTTCAATTACATTGAATATCAACACATTCCTAGATGTCTAAATACATTAATAGATCCATTAGCCAATTATGTGTTAGATAGACATGTGATAAATTTATAAAATCCAATCACACTTTGTATATACAACAAGTAAGCCAATAGAAGCCTCATATATATATAACGATAAAAGTCTTTACAAAAAGTGTCTTTGTCTGAAGACCAAAATATCAAAAATGTGAAGCACATGGCTTCATATAAAAATATAGCATCAAGGATCTTGCTCACGATAACATGTGACTGCTCATGCTAATATATGGAGAAGTCGAACGATAGATGCAGATACGCCCACTGTATCGCATTGATAATGCCTCGGGATCTCGTCAATGGAGGCATCTAGGATGTCCACTGTCAGCCCATCCAAGTTTTTCTCTATAGCCTCATAGTTAGCAGTGGCTAATCCTAGTACCTTGACCCTCTCCCCTTGCCTCTGAATGGGAGAAGAATCTGGAGGTTGATGAGGTCCCACATCTTCATCGTCAAAGATATTTTTGATTAGTCATCAGATTAAGAACATAAAAAAATTTCATATTTAAAAATTACAAAAACATTATAAAAACAAAATGTACTTATTACCTATGTTCCCCCATTGATAACCCTTAGGAAGAACCAAGTTTGGATCACCTCTAAAGTCTAAGCTGACATATGCGTAGTGATCTACCATAAGCATATAGGGCCTCAAACAATAAAAGAAAATGTCATTATACTTGACGATAGGACCAGTCACATGTTGATCCATGAGATCACACCACCTCTTCATTCTTGGATCATGTGGGGTTGGTATGCCCCACTCTACCTGTAGGCGCAAGTGTGGAACCCTCTCCAGGAAGAAGGACACAAAAATCGATTCGTATCTAAATGGTTTCAAGTCACCTCTCTTACACTTTCTCAACTATCTCTTCATGCTTCTAAGAACCCCATCACTACAATTGAAAACTCGGGGCTCCATGCATTCCAACGCATATTGGAAGTCTCTTTGAAGGGTCATATGGGGAGTTGCGCTCCCTGCCATACATGCGATGGTGTAGAGGATAGTATATAGAGGTAAATAATGGACATCTCAGATATCAACCTTGCCACTATGTCTCTCAGCACCTGACACACAATGTGCACTGACATAATGGCTCATAGGCTCACCATCTCCTTTTCTACCTGTCAGTGTAACTCAAGTCCCTCAGCAAGACAACTTGGTTAAGAAGTATATATCCTTGATATATATCTCAAGAATGTGAGCCCCCACACGGAATACTTGTTGGTCTACGTCCCACATATGGACTAAGTAATCCAGTAATCTCAACTGGGCCCTCATGCCCTAGATCTTGAAGCATTTTAGCAGTCCACACTGCCGGAGGGAATTTACTGTTCCCAAGTCATTCCCAAAAAAATAATCTTCATCCTCATGTTCTCTATATCTCCATTCCAACATCCTGACTGTAGAAAACTTGAAATGGAACATAAAAGAGGCATTAGCATCTTCATCTCTCCCTTAGAAACTTTTTATTGGCTGAAACATATTAAAACATTTTTTGTTTTTCGCACGTCCCAGGCTAGCTCACCTGTACAGTGCGGAATCGTCGCACTGTATCTTAAAGTTCGTCTGCGATGACCCTGGGTCATCGCAGGGCACGATACAGAGCTCCTGCAACGACCTCCGGGCACAAGTATTCTAGAAAATGCAACCTAAAACGACATTTCTAACTAATGAATAGTTGAAGGAGATGAAAATTACCTATCCTACGGAGTCCATTCGCCAAATAATCAATCGTGCCTCCCGCAATCCACAGTGGAATTTTGAGGTAAAAAGGGGGATTTGGAACAAACTTTGGGCGGAGTAACAATGAAATGGTAAAATGAAGTTTTTACCCCATTTTATTAACTTTTTACTATTCCATTTCATTTTTTATATTATTTTATGTATTTAACCTAAACCCTAGAGTTCTAATGGTGTCACAAGTGTTTGATTTTTCACAGGTGATAAATCTAGGAGTGGAATTTGAACAAGGATACATCTTTTTGGGTTTTCTTTTATACATTTGTCGTCTGTACAGATCCTTTTAGAGTTTTTTAGGAAAAACTCCGAGCTTAGGTTATGTTCTTTCTCATGCTCGTAAATCAATGAGAATGTAATTGGGTATACTTTTGTCATCTTTTTGTACTCATTATGGTAACACAAAAAATGACACCTATGGAGTATCCTTTAAGCTCTTTTCACACTCCATAAAAATGAAAAGATTGTTGAGCGACCTTGTTCTTTTCATGCTCGTAAAAGTATTTGAAGAAAACATTTGATGGGCGGTATATTATCACTTTTTCGGTCTCATCAAATTAACTTATGAAAAAGGAACTTGTGGAGTCCTCTTTAAGTGTTTTTCAGACTCTACAAACATGAAAAACCCCTGAGTTTTCTCTCTTTGGACTCATTAAACAAACATCGAAAGACTGATATGGTACCGAACCAATCCTTCTTAGGGTTTGTTTAAAAATACTCCGAGGGACTTGTCCGAAGGATGATATTACATCGACAAGAATATGTTATTCTCATCAAGCTTGCATAAAAATAAAGAGGTACTCGCCAGAAATGGTGGGGGGAAATTTGGGAAAGAAATGTGTCTCTGTATCCGTGTTAGTGGTAGTAATAGTCGCTCTTGAACATGACACCCCCCTTCGTCATTTGAATCCGGGTTGGGAAATCCATTTGTCTCTCGTTTGACCATCCACATGTCTATATGTTGTGT